>JARGCV010000193.1:1540000-1807500 GCA_034064705.1 Bothrops alternatus | reverse complement strand
CTTATTTCTCTACTTTGAAAGAAAGAGGTGCTAGTTTAATCTTCACCTTAAGGAGTCCAGCAGGTATCTTCAATGATACCTTCATGAATGATTTAGATGAGGGGATAGAAGGGGAACTCATCAAGTATTGCCGATGACACCAAGCTGTCAGGATCTCTTGGATGTTGGTTGGATTTGTCTATCCATAATGATCCCAAAGATGAAGCATCTACCAGAGGTGGGTCCTGAAAAGTCAAAATGGAATCTGCAATCATGCATATAAAAGAGGAGATCATTTGATCATATGACTGTCAATACTGTTGTGACTTTTTGATTCTTTATGCCCAGATATCTGTTCTACGGGGTAGCAAAGGTAGCAAATTATCTCCCTCCCCCAAATTCCATATTTGCTTTGGCGAACTCCTTCATCCATTTGGAAAAGCAAGCTTGGGTTCAAACAACAATATCTGGGGTATCGTATGAGAATGTAATGGGCTGCGAGAATAACCTTGGTAGATAGGAGGAAGAGCCACAGTGTTCTAGACAATGGTCTGATAAATGAAATCGGAGTCCAAAGGAGGGAAGTGAGTGAACAAAGCATCTCGGAAGGAACCCTTTCTGGTTTTCCAGAAAGTAAAGGCAGGGAGAGGGGAAAATGTTTTCAAATTTGCAGGTGTCTGGTATTATAACCTTACAATATAGATAATGTCACTACTCATGGTTTTGGTCTCTTTCCTGGACTGTCTCAAAGGGTTGAGATTGAACCAGTCATGGTTTAAGGTGTCAAACTAGAAACCAAGAGACTGTGACTTCTAGTCATGCCATAGGCATGAGGCCAGCTTGGCTCATTCATTCTCAGTTAATTTAAGAGGGAGTGTCAACACTGATAACATCGGATGTTTTTGTTTTGACAACAGTTGGAGATGCAACCATTTTCTTCCTATGTTTCACTCTTAGAGTTAAAGTTAGAGTTAGATGATGCTGGGGGGGGGGGGCGGAATGTGCATGAGAGTTTAGCTAGACTTAACCATATTGGACCTAGTGTGTGAACCAAGGTTATTGAAATAAGAGATGATAAGAATTGGCGGGCTGGAGAACTGGAGGGAAAGCCTGCATTTCAAACTAATTGGAGAATGTGATTTATGGCTGTTAATTGGAGAAGTGAATTGTGCTTTGATACTATGTGCCCAGGGGAGGGGAATTCAGTTTTTGGCTTCGATTATGTTAGTGCCGACACTATGCTTCTCTAATAAAGATTCTTTAAGGTAAACAATGCCTCTAAGTTCTTTGAAAAGTTTCATCTGTCAGAACCATGACAGGGAGTCAATCTATTTTCCAAATCACCTGAAGGCTGGACAAGAAAGAATGAATGGACAATCAAGGAGAGAAGCAACCTAGAACTAAGGAGAAACTTCCTGAGAGCAAGAACAATTAACCAGTGCAACAACTTGCCTCCAGTTGTGGGTGCTCCATCACTGGATGCTTTTAAGAAGAAACTGAACAACCACTGGTCTGAAATGGTATAGGGCAGTAGTTCTCAATCTGTAGTCTATTGTGGCCACAATGTCATCACAGGGTTAGGGTTAGGTCTTGTGTTAAGTCTTGGGATCTGTGACCATGGCCGGTGGCCACAAAAAGTTAATAATAATAATAAAGTTGGAAGGGACCTTGGAGGCCATCTAGTCCAACCCTCCTGCTCAGGCAGGAAACCCTATACCATTTCAGACAAATGGCTGTCCAGTCTCTTCTTAAAAACTTCCAGTGTTGGAACATTCACTGCTTCTGGAGGCAGGTTGTTCCACTGGTTAATTGTTCTCACTGTCAGGAAGTTTCTCCTTAATTCTAGGTTGCTTCTCTCCTTGATTAGTTTCCACCCGTTGCTTCTTGTCCTGCCTTCAGGTGCCTTGGAAAATATCTTGACTCCCTCTTCTTTGGGGCAGCCCCTGAGATATTGGAACAGTGCTATACTGTCCCCCCTCATCCTTCTCTTCGTTAAACTAGACATCCCCAATTCCAGCATCCGTTCCTTATATGTTTTGGCACTACAATTCCCCTAAGCCCTGTCAGGTATTTAAAGGGAGTCTGTGCTGAAGAAAAAGTTGAGAACCACTGATACAGGGTCTCCTGCGTGAGCAGAGGGTTGGACTAAAAGATCTCCAAGGTTACTTCCAAGTCTGTTATTCTGAAATGGCAGGCTATTTCTGAAAAGGTGGTTGTTACCAGGAAATGATGACTCAACAGCACACACACACACGCATGTAACACACTTCACAGTTCCAGCCTTTTTGGCTTATTAATTACACAATGGCTTCCTGCATCGCATAAACCCAGCCTACTCAGTAGAGCATAGTTGAACAACCGTAGCTTTGTACGAGGCAGGAATACAGTCACAATCCTGGAATGCAGTGGCCCCATATCGGCTTGGAAAGGCCTTGTTTCACCTTCTGTGCATTTACCCCTCTTTGCTTGGGTAAGGAGCAGAAGCCAATGTCCTCAAATCAGTAAATATCCTTTCTCTGCTTTGCCCTGCCTATTTATAAACATTTTCAGCTTCGTTTAGTTGGATTGTTGCCCTGCTGTAGAATGCATTCAGTTCCTCAGTTTGGCGGCACTATGAAATGCTGAAAGAATGTTTAATCCAATTTTTTTTTTCATTTGATATTCGGTTGAAGTTGCAAGCCTACAAGGAACTTGGGTGAAGATGTGAGGCCTATTTAACTCAGTCTAGAATTGGGTATGTCTAGTTTAATGAAAAGATGGACTAGGGGTGACATGATGGCAGTGTTCCAATATCTCAGGGGTTGCCACAAAGAGGAGGGAGTCAGGCTATTCTCCAAACCACGTGGGGGCAGGAGAAGAAGTGATGGAGGGGAACTAATCAAGGAGAGAAGCAGCCTAGAACTTCCTGACAGTGAGAACAATTAACCAGTGGAACCACCTGCCTCCAGAAGTGGTGAATGCTCCAACACTGGAAGTTTTTAACAAGACATTGGACAACCATTTGTCTGAAATGGTATGGGTTGGACTAGATGGCCTCCAAGATCCCTTCCAACTTTGTTATTTTATTCTATTGCCATAAATATGTAGCACTTGCAACCATTTGTGTGTGTGTGTGTGTGTGTGTGTGTGTGAATGTGTTTGTGTGTGTCAGGATATGCTAGTAAGTTCAATGGCGTTCGTTTCTTACTTAGGCTGCAAATGTATACAAAATGATTAGGTTTAACTTGAGTAGCTCAAAAGAGTGACTGGAAGATGAGAAGGGATAAACATGCAATGATTAAAGGACGTCTACACCAAAAAAAGGAAATGTGGTTTAGCTTGAGATCATGTGTTAAAACAGACGTTGAGGAGGCTGCAAAGGGGGGGGGGAATTGAAAGGAAATAAATGGTTTTCCTGCTATTGATTGACAGGTAGATATTTGTTTGTTATGGGCAGCTGAGTGAGATGGTGGCTCAGTTTGTAAGGTTAAAATGTAGAGCCTGGGCAGTTCTGATGTTCCTCTCCTCTCCTCCCTTCTTTGAAAACTAACAAGGAGAGAAGCAACCTTTTGTTGTTCGTCCATCGAATTCGATGAGGACCTTGACATCTTATGGGTTAGGTGGCTGATAAGACCGATGTTAGCATGGAATGTTCTGCCACATACTGAACAAAGAAATGTAGACACTGTTACTTCAGCATTTACAGCTCTGGCTTTGCGGAGTGCACGCTTCTCTTGTGCCAAGATTGTCTTTCTATGTACATATGTCTGGCAACCCTGGTACACCAGAGTACGCCATGTCGATCGATCATGTGCCAGAGGTTCCCAGGAGGTGATGTTAATATCCAGGGACTTGAGAGAGGCTTTCAGCATATCTTTATATCACTTCTTTTGTTCCCCAAGTGATTGTTTTCCTTGAGACAGTTCACCATAAAAGAGCTGTTTAGGGATGCGAAGATCTGGCATCCTTACAACATGGCCTGCCCAGCGCATCTGGGCTTTCATCAACAGAGTGTAAACTTATGATAGGCCTGCTCTGGAGAGGACATCAGTGTCTGGTATCTTATCTTGCCACTGGATCCTCAGAATTCTACAAAGGCAAGTCATGTGGAAATAAGCAACCTAGAACTAAGGAGAAATTTTCTGACCACGAGAGCAATCAACCAGTGGAACAGCTTGCCTTCAAGAGTTGTGGGTGCTCCATCACTGGAGGTTTAAAAAAAAATAGACGGGACAACTATTTAACTATTAGAAGATAGTCAAGATTCTATGTTCTATCCTGAGTAACTTTGGGCCAATCCTAAATATTTCTCAACCCAGCTTATTTCATAGGGTGGTTAAAACAAGCAAGACCTTGGTCTTAAAGTACACCATTCTGTGATCCCAAATGACAATTAAAGCTGTCTTCAATTAAAATACCTTTAGGGTTTGATAACAAATTGTAGGAAGCACAAGAACAACAAAACAAATGCTATCTTTTGAGAGAGGAAGAGCCACTTTTTGACCTACTCCTTTTCCTTTGCCACTAGAGACTCAAACAATCAACAACCACACGAATTCACTGATTAAAATATGCCCATCAGTTGCAGATTCTCTCTCTTTATGGAAGCCTTCTAAACAATTTCTCTTTGGTGAGGAATTGAATGTCTGCAGAAGATGTCCAAGAAAACCCCTTCCAGTGAAAAACAGGCTCTAATTCCCAGCTATTTTGACTGCAGATTACTCATCTACTCTTTGCACAAAAGTCAAAGGGTAACCATAAGTCCCATTGAAGTCATAAAGTCATGGACAAATTAATGTGAACGGCTCCACCACTTGAAGATTTTGTAAGACAGAGTTCCCAAGCTTTCTACATTGATGGCCTGTGGGGAGGGAAAATGGTTTCGTGGTTTTGTGGGAGGCGCAGGCAGAAGTGCACTTGTGTGGGCGTGCACACAAGCACCCATTGCTCATGCGAGTGGGGCCGAGAGCACCCGTGATGCTTGCACAAGTGAGGCTCTGAGTGCCCATGACTCTCGTCTAAGTCCCTGAGCACCCACAGCCTTTGAGTGAGTGGGACCATGAGCGCACACGAAGCTTGTGTGATTGCGCATCAGCCAGCCACTCACTGTCATGGTTCCAACAGATAAAACTCTTTAAAAGAACTTCAAGGCAGGGTTTACCTCAAGTAACATAATATCAGCACTGCATAATCAAAGCCAAAAGCTGAATTCCCCTCCCCTGAGCACATAGTATCAAAGCACGACTCCCTCCTCCAATGAACAGTCATAAATCACATTCCCCAATTAGCTTGAAGCGAAGGCTTCCTCTCCAGCTCTCCAGACCACCAATTCTTTTTTTTATAAAAAAAATTTTTTATTAAAACAATCAACATTGAACATAAAAACATATTATGCAGTAATCATCATGGCACCTGATATACAATGCTATGCATTAGTCTTTGAAAACATCTGAGTTAGTAAGCCTTTTTCCCACTCCTCGCGTCTAGCCTCAACTATACTCCTGTTACACTTTGTTTGATTGGTGTTTCTCTTATCTGGTTCAATATTAATGTGATCAACATTAAACATAAGATCCTATTGCTAAGCAATCATCCTAGAACATAGCATACAAATTAGGTATTAATCTTTGTAAACATCTGTTTTAGTAAACGTTCTTCCCTCCCCCCTTCCATCTTCAAGTATACTCCGAATACATTTTGTTTGATTGGTGTTTCTCTTATATATGGTCTATCTACTGTATCTAGTCTATTGCATATTGTTCGTTTACGCTTCTGAATTGACTTCATCCCATTACTAGTGCAATCTTTTATAGCCCCTAACCAGAGATCCTGAGGTACAAGTTTCCTATCCTGAGGTAGAGATTCAGTCCGCTTTAACAATATTAAAGCATACAACATTAGTCATAAGGTTATGTTAAGAGGCATTAGTTATAGAACATATACATTCAACATTGGGTGTTAGTTTTTGTAAACATTTGATTTGTTACCCCTTCTTCCCTCCTCCCATCGAGCCTCAGCTAAACGCCAGCTGCATTCTGTTTGATTGGTGTCTCTCTTGGATATAGTCTATCCACTGTTTCCAGTCCGTCACAAATTGTTCATTGGAGCGATTTTTCAAGTATGCTGATATTTTCGCCATTTCCGCCAAATTTGTTACTTTCACAGTCCATTCTTCAATAGGCGGTATTTCCGGATTCTTCCAGTATTGTCCCACCAACAATCTTGCTGCTGTAATTAAGTTCAAAAATAAATTTGTCTCTGAGGTAGTGAAATCCTTTGTGATCCCTAACAGAAAAGCCTGAGGTTTATCAGCTCTGGGCTCAGTAACCTTGATGCTCAGGCTAGGTTTAGTGTTGTTATGTCGAGCTGGACTCTCATTCACACACCCCCCCAGCATTATCTAACTCTAAAAGTGAAAGGGAAAAAGATGGCTACATTTTCATCTGTTGTCAATGCAAAATGTCCAATGTTAGCAGCGGTGACACTCACACTGCTCGGTTGCAAATAGGCCATGGACCAATAGTGGGCCGTGGCCCACAGGTTGAGGACCCCTGCTGTAAGATAACCATATATTGGGAATTGATGGGCAATCATGCCAGTGATGGAGGAAGGAAGGAGGGACAAAGGAGCAGAGTTTATTGAGGTCCATGGACAGCCAATGCATCAAACGTCTTACCTTAGGCTTCCTTTTGGAAAATTTTATTTATTTTATTTATTTTATTTAATTAGATTTCTATGCCACCCTATTCCAAGAACTCAGGGCGGCTCACAACATGAATACTAACATGAAGAAATCTAGAATTAAAATACGTTGTAAAACCCATTAATTAAAACCAATCATCCTAAAACAGACATACAAACATACATACACTGGCTGGGGCAAGATGTTAACTGCCCCATGCCTGCCGGCAAAGATGAGTCTTCAATAATTTGCGAAAGGCGGAGAGGGAGGGGGCAATACGGATCTCCGGGGGGAGTTGATTCCAGAGGGCCGGGGCCGCAACAGAGAAGGCTCTTCCCCTAGGCCCCGCCAGGCGACACTGTCTGGCAGACGGGACCTGGAGAAGGCCGACTCTGTGGGCCCTAACCAGCTGCTGGGATTCATGGGGCAGCAGACGGTCCCGTAAGTATGCTCTTATAAACGTATATGTAAATTGTAATGAATAATTGTTATTATTTCAGCTTTTTAATTAAAAATAAAAATAAAAATATCTTGTTGATTTTAATATATAAAAATAAAACTTGATTTAATAAATGAATAAAATAAAAGGTGTTAGTGACCATCTTTAAAACGCTCCATGGCATCGGACCCGATATCTACAGGACCGCCTTCTGCCAGCAAATACCTTCCACCGTCCGGTACGCTCCCACAGAGAGGGTCTCCTCAGGGTGCCGTCGGCCAAACAATGTCGGCTGGTGACCCCCAGGGGGAGGGCCTTCTCTGTGGGAGCTCCAACGCTTTGGAACGAGCTCCCCCCCGAACTCCGTACGATGACGGAATTGCGTTCCTTCCGTCGAGAATTAAAAACATACTTATTCCGACAAGCCGGCCTGGGATAATAGCTCCAGCTCCAACAATGGCCATAATTGTTTTTAGGGGATTGTGTTTTTAGATTATGTATTGGGTTTTTAAATATCGGGCCAAATTATTTAATTTATTTTTAATAATTTTAATTTTTGTATGTTGTTGTTTTAATTGGGCTGTACACCGCCCCGAGTCCTTCGGGAGGGGGGCGGTATAAAAATCATAAAATAAAAATCATAAAATATAAAACCCTCTCTCTCCAAACTAATAATTGCACAACCAGCTCATTTACTTTTATCCTTTACCAACACAGAGTGAAGTACAGATAAATTTCTGCCTTCCTGACATTCAATATACTCTATCCCTCAAAGATCTGTGTGTGAATTCATACAATTCACTGAAGCAGGCTGGAAAACACACTTCCTATGTACACAGAACCTATAACGTCCAAACGCATAAACCAGGGGTAAGCAACCGTGGCTCTTTTATGACTCGTGGACTTCAACTCCCAGAATTCCTGGGAATTGAAGTCCACGAGTCATAAAAGACCCAAGGTTGCCTGCCCCTGGCATAAACCATACTATGGCTCACTACAGTTGCATGGTTTGCACAGACTAACATAAGTAGCTAAAACCATGTATTTCCAACATCTCTTGACCATAGAGCTAGTTTGGTGTAGTGGTTAAGGTGCTGGCCTAGAAACCAGGAGATTGTGAGTTCTAGCCCCGCTTCAGGCATGAAAGCTGGATGGTGGGTGACTTTGAGCCAATCACCAGGAGACGGTGAGTTCTAGTCCCACCTTAAGTATGAAATACAGCTGGGTGACTATCACTCTCTCCCTCAGCCCAACTCACCTTACAGGGTTGTTGTGGAGAAAATAGGAGGTGGAAGGAACCTCAGGTTTGTTTGCTGCCTTGAGTTACTTATAAAGTAATAAAGGTGGAATAAAAAAATCTAATCAACCAATCAACCAAGGTATGGCAAATCTAAAACTTGCTTGTTGCCTGGACTTAGCCCCAGATTAAACTGGCATATGCTAATTAATTTAATTTATAAGGTCCTGTCTTCTAACCTGAACAGTCAATCATTCAGGTCAATTTACTGCAGTCTTAACCTAGTGCAGTGGTTCTCAACCTTTTTCAGGTTGAGACCCCACTTGCGCCGCCCATGCGCGCCGTGACCCCGAACCGGGCGCGCGCGCGTGCGTGCACACGCGACGGGCTGATCCGCGCGATGAAAAAAAAAACAAAAAAATAAAAAAAATAAAAAAACAAAAAAATGGCGGACCGTGACGGGCCGATCCATGCATGCGCGGCGTGCGCGACGGCCCGAACTGCATGCGCGGTGCGCGCGCGACAAAAAAAAACAATTTTTTTAAAAAAAATTTAAAAAAAATGGCGGACCACGACGGGCCGATCCGCGCATGCGCAGCGCGCGCAACGGGCCAATCCGCGCATGCACGACATGCACGTAACGAAAAAAAAACAAAAAAAACAAAATGGCAGACCGCGGTGTCCAGCGACCCCCGCGAAACGGTCGTTCAACCCCAAATGGGGTCGCGACCCATAGGTTGAGAACCGCTGACCTAGTGTAAGAAGTGTGTCTGTGAATGGTCTGTAAGCACTTATAAATCTATGTTAATTAACTAATAAATACAAAGTGATACTACTTAAAATGCATCTACAGGATAGAACCCACGGGTAAAATCAAAAAGGAGAAATCTACAACTCTCTCATTGCTAGCTGGGGAATTCTGGAAGCTGGAATCCATAGGTCTTAAATTTGGGCCTGGACTCTAAAGGTGGTCGTATCTAAAGTTACATAAAATGCGCTAACACCTAAAATTGCAAAAAACATGATCAGAGCTAAATTGAAGTTACATCGATTTTAACAATATCTAAAATGGCATAAATTCTACGTAGCAAGAATCTGGCCTGCAAGGCCTGATGGATTGTACCTGCAGCTGCACAACATCTAAGCCAAGGGTGTGGTAATGATGTCAATTTATTTACAGGCAGCATCTGGGCTTAAGCCAAGCTTGTAAAATGAGATCAGCAATCTGCTAATGGAAGAGACGATTAAATCTGGAGTGCCTGCCTCAAAAACAAGAACAATGAAGAAAAATAACATCTCCTGTGGTTTCTACTTCTACAAAACCACGAGGGCAGACTCCTTCACGTGCCACTTTTTAACACTTGCCCTCAAACGTTGGGAAAGGAAAGAGAGCACGACCTCGGGTGAAAGAGAAAGCTTTCTAATTTCAAGTTGTGTTAGATAGTTGGCAACAGTGCCTCGAAACCAATGCTTCTCAAACTTGGCAATTTAAAGATGCGTGGGTTTCAGCTCCCAGAATTCCAAGGTACAGATACAGATTAGGTAAAACTTGGCTCAACAGCGGAAACTGTGAGAGGGAAGACAGTCACTTAAATATGACTCAGTAATGGTGTTGCAGCTGCCAAAAAAAGCCAATAAAATCTTAGGCTGCATTGACAGAGAGACAGAATCAAGATCATGAGAAGTGCTACTACTGCTTCTTAATGCCTTCAACCCTAACTGCTCCTTAGAAGGCCAGATCCTGAAGTTGAAACTCAGGTACTTTGGCCACCTAATGAGAAGGAAGGACTCACTGGAGAAGGGCCTAATGCTGGGAAAGATGGAGGGCAAGAGAAGAAGGGGACGACAGAGAATGAGGTGGCTGGATGGAGTCACTGAAGCAGCAGGCTTGAGCTTAAATGGACTCCAGAAGATGGTAGAGGACAGGAAGGCCTGGAGGAACGTTGTCCATGGGGTCTCAATGGGTCAGACACGACTTCGCAACTAACAACAACAAGGCCACACTTGGAGTACCGCATCCAATTTTGGTCCCCACGATTAAAAAAAGGATGTTGAGTCTCTGGAAAGAGTGCAGAGAAGAGTAAAAAAGAGGATTAGAAGACTAAAACATATGAAGAATGGTTGCAGGATTTGTGTATGTCTAGTGCAGTGAAAAAAAGGACTAGGGGTGACAGGATAGCCGTGTTCCAATATTTGAGGGGCTGCCGAATAGAATAGAATAGAATAGAATAGAATAGAAGAGAAGAGAAGAGAAGAGAAGAGAAGAGAAGAGAAGAGAAGAGAAGAGAAGAGAAGAGAAGAGAAGAGAAGAGAAGAGAAGAGAAGAGAAGAGAGAAGAGAAGAGAAGAGAAGAGAAGAGAAGAGAAGAGAAGAGAAGAGAAGAGAATAGAATAGAATAGAATAGTTGGAAGGGACCTTGGAGGTCTTCTAGTCCAACCCCCTGCTCAGGCAGGAAACCCTATACCATTTCAGAACAATTGTTCTCCAATCTCTTCTTAAAAACTTCCAGTATTGGCACATTCACAACTTCTGGAGGCATGTTGTTCCACTGATTACTTGTTCTCCCTGACAGGAAGTTTCTCCTTAATAATAATAATAATAATAGTAAAGTTGGAAGGGACCTTGGAGGTCATCTAGTCCAGCCCCCTGCTCAGGCAGGAAACCCTATACCATTTTGGACAAATGGCTGTCCAGTCTCTTCTTAAAAACCTCCAGTGTTGGACCATTCACTGCTTCTGGAGGCAGGTTGTTCCACTGGTTAATTGTTCTGACTGTCAGGAAGTTTCTCCTTAGTTCTAGGTTGCTTCTCTCCTTGGTTAGTTTCCATCCTTTGCTTCTCGTCCTGCCTTCAGGTGCCTTGAAAAATAGCTCGACTCCCTCTTTTTTGTGGCAGCCCCTGAGATATTGAAACACAGCTATCATGTCACCCCTAGAAGAGGCGGGTCAATCTATTTTCCAAAACCCCAGAAGTCAAGACAAGAAACAATGGATGGAAACTAATTAAGATGGTCCTCGGTTAAAGCCACAAGAATCACTTCACTCTAAATTTACTCTGATGAGGGAAAAACCCACGTCATTTTGTTTTGTTTCAAACTCACTCAAAGAA
Organism: Bothrops alternatus; assembly: GCA_034064705.1. Taxonomy (NCBI): domain Eukaryota; kingdom Metazoa; phylum Chordata; class Lepidosauria; order Squamata; family Viperidae; genus Bothrops; species Bothrops alternatus. The sequence goes on along the minus strand of JARGCV010000193.1, from coordinate 1,796,078 downwards.
CAATCAGATAGTGATATTTTTACAAAAAAATTAAAATAAAATAAAATCCTCTACCCGCCCTTTATTCTGTGCTGACTCTAGACCTACTTTGTAATCAGATTGGAATGAATGTAAATAGTCAGCAACATATGGGAATATTTGCAACTGAGATACCATTGTATTCTTCCATTTCTTGTGCAAGCTTGGAAAATCAGAGATTAGAGATCACAGTTTCAACTTGCTAAATCTAAATTACCAACTGGGGATTTCTGGGAACTGAAATTCAGACAACCTAAAGCTGCCAAGTTTGAAGAAAACAAAAAAACAAAACACTGATCTAAACATTTGTGTGAGAGAGGGTGGAAAACCTCTAGAGAATTCTAGCCCTGCAGAATTGAAAATGGTTGAGTTGGAAACCCCCCCCCCAAAAGACATCTTTTTTTTTGGAACGTTTTACACATCTTTTTTATGTGTAAAGATTTTTTATTATTTTTTTTTCATCAACATATGTTAATTTTTCCAATCAACAAGTTGTCTGGAGTTTGCTATGCTAATACATGTTCAATTCCTAATCCTTCATTCTCTTCTCTAACCAAGAATAAAATAAATTCCAAATTTGATAGTAGTCTGTATCTTCTTTATCTTTCAACCTCATAGTTAATCTGTCCATCTCTGCACATTCCAGTATTTTCCTGATTATTTCTTCCTCTGATGGCAGTCCTTCATTCTTCCAGTATTGTGCAAAAATTATTCTCGCTGCTGTAGTAATGTGTAAGATTAAATATAATTTCTGCTTATTAGTCTTTTCAGACATAATGCCTAGTTAAAAAAAGTTCAGGTTTAAAGTCTATTTGTTCACCCAGTATTTTTTCTAACCACATCTTGTTGACAAGAAAAATTCCTTCTTCTGACATTGTCCTTCAACTCTCTTAACCCTCTTTTCCCCTCTTGCAGATAGAGATGGGAAAATGGCTTTAATACAACAGAACAAGGAAAGCTTGGATTTATTTCTTTATGTCCTTTAGCCTTGGAATAAACTGTCTGCCAGAAAGAAAAAAACTTCAGACACCAGGAAGAATTCCATAAAATTCCTTTTAACGGTATACATTTTAAAAACCATTTTAGAAACCTTCCTGGAAGCAACAGCAACCACAAAATACTAAAACCCATTAAGTGCAATAAATAAATAATATTTATTTAGGAAGGGAGGGAGGGTGGAAAACATGTAAACCCTGTCCTTCTGTTAGAGTGGATGTTGAAAGTAAAACTGAGCATCAAAGTGGAACAAAATTCTTGAACCAAGCGGAAACTTTTTGCTGGCTGCCAAAAAACACATTCTCCTGTTTCTTTTAATTGTTAATGTGAGGAGGAACAAGGATCTTTGTTAACAATTGCAGTTTGTGTTTTTCAAAATGAGAGGTGCAGCTGTGCTACTTGAGGTCAGTGTTTCTCCACCTCAGCCACTTTAATTTCAACTGGCAGATTTACCCAGCCAGCATCTGCGTTTGCAAATCAAGCTGAATCATTGCCCTAAACAAAGTCTTCCCTTTTCACTTTTAGTGAAGAGGAGATCTGAAAATATGTGGTTACCAAATGATCAATCTGTGCTGCAGCTGCAGTTGATACCCCACCCACCTTTAGTAACACCCAGGGCGAAGGCAACTGATCTTCCACATGGATGACATCAGTGGTGGGATTCAGCCAGTTTGCACCACTTCGGCAGAACCGGTTGTTGCCCAGGCCCAGAATGGACTTCCGGAAGAGGCAGCCACACAGAGAACCGGTTGTTCACATATTTGAATCCCACCACTCCTTCCTTCCTTCCTTCCTTCCTTCCTTCCTTCCTTCCTTCCTTCCTTCCTTCCTTCCTTCCTTCCTTCCTTCCTTCCTTCCCTCCTTCCTTCCTTTCTGTGGCAGGATTCAGACGGTTTTTGTTGCCCAGGCCCAGAATGGACTTCCGGAAGTGGCATCCACACAGAGAACCGGTTGTTCCCATATTTGAATCCACCACTCCTCCTTCCTTCCTTCCTTCCTTCCTTCCTTCCTTCCTTCCTTCCTTCCTTCCTTCCTTCCTTCCTTCCTTCCTTCCTTTCTTCCTTTCTGTGGCAGGATTCAGACGGTTTTTATTGCCCAGGCCCAGAATGGACTTTCGAAAGTGGCATCCACACAGAGAACCAGTTGTTCCCATATTTGAATCCCACCACTCCTTCCTTCCTTCCTTCCTTCCTTCCTTCCTTCCTTCCTTCCTTCCTTCCTTCCTTCCTTCCTTCCTTCCTTCATTCATTCATTCATTCATTCCTTTCTGTGGCAGAATTCAGACGGTTTTTGTTGCCTAGGCCCAGAATGGACTTCCGGAAGTGGCATCCACACAGAGAACCGGTTGTTCCCATATTTGAATCACCACTGGATGACATTCTTTTGAGTATCTCAAGATAATAGCAGAACTAGGGCTGATCTCATTTATGATACCCCCTTGGGTATCTATGGACTTCACTCATTTGCAGTGGCTGCATGCTAAACATAATGTAGCTTGTGAGGGTTCCCAGTAAGTTGTGTGAACTCAGTCCTCGTGCCTTAAACATACGATGGGTTGTATGTATGTACTGTTGAATTCAGTGTATTTAGTGTATGTTTAGCTACCGGGAATTTGAAGGGTCCTTAGTGCTCTCTGAACTTCCTTGCTTGCTTGCAGATGTTGTCAAACTAGGTAACATCATTGGTGCTTTTGGGTAATCAAACCTCTGCAAGAAAACCACCAAGCTCAGAGAGCACCAAGGATCCCACATTTCAACCCTGAGCTATGAATATTCTCCTTTATTGGTACTGGGGACTTTTTTTAAAAAACCACTTTGGAAAATCCAAATTAGGAATTGGCCCAAGCCTCTATTATAGGTAATCTTCAACTGAGCCCCGAATTTTTGTTGTTAAGTGAGACATTTGTTAAGGGAGTTTTGTCCCATTTTACGACCCATTTCTTGCCACAGTTGTTAAGTGAAACACTGCAGCTATTAGTAGCAAGGTTGTTAAGTGAATCTGGCTTCCCATTAGGTTTGCTTGTCAGAAGATAGTCACATGACCCCAGGACACTGCCATCGTCATAAATATGAGTCAGTTGCCAAGCATCTAAATTTTGATCATGTGACCGTGCAACGGTCGTAAGTGTGAAAAGTGGTCATAAGTCACTTTTTTCAGTGCCATTGTAACTTTGGACGGTCACTAAACAAACTGTTGTAAGTCAGGCTACTTGTATGCTACATGGCTGGGTCATTTACAACCCAGATTTTACAAGAGACACATTTTTTTCTTGGTTTTATTTTTTGGGGGAATGAATCTTAGAATATCTTTCTCGTAATAATGCCCAAAGCAAAATATTATACCTAGCCCAGAAAAAAAATGACTTTCTTAACTTGGGAAGTATATGTTTATTTCTCCAAAACCCTTTCCTGTCGTGAAATTGGGAGAGACAGCTTGCTTCTCAAAACTGTTTCCTGTTGCATATCTCTCTACGTTTATTTCATCAGAGTGCGATTCCCTATGTACAGAAATGAATAGACTAACAATGACAATTAAAGATAAGACAGAGTCAGACTACTGGGGGACTTTTTATAATTGGCTGAAAAGAGAATACGGTTAAAAGATAGTTAACATCAATTTAGATGGAAGAAGAAGGAGCAGATAAGGAGGGAGACCCAGGCGACACAGTATTGAATAACTGGAGGTTGTATAAATATTTATAGAAGTATATACCGAGAAGGTTAGATAAATAGAAGTATTAATCTAAGAGGAAATTAATCTTATTGTATATAATACAGATAGGGAAATTTGGAGAGAGGAGTTGCTGGGACATTACCCCTGAATTGTATCTGAAGAGGGATGAGAAGGAAGAAAGGAGAGGAGAGAGAAAAGAGTAAAGGAGGGGAGAAGGAAGTAGGAAGGTTGGAGAAGAGGAGAAGTGGGGAGAAAGGGGAGGAGAGGGGTGAAGGAAAGAGAAGAGAAGAGGGAAGTAGGGAAGAGAAGAAAGGGAGAAAGAAGGGAGAGAAGAAGGAGTGTGGATACGGTGAAAGGGGAAAGTCATGTGTATGTATTTATTTCATTTTATTAAAAGTATCTTATATATGAATGTAAAAAGAATGTATGTTAACATCTGATAAATATCACGGTATATGTATGGGGGAGAGTTTGGAAAAATAAAAAATTATTTAAAAAAAAGAGTGTGATTCCCTGAAGAAGACAGATATCCATAGTGGCAGCAATATGAACGGAACAGCTTCATGGTCCCTGATGGTGGTGCTTCTTCAGAGATGGGACTTGTAAGATGTCCTACCTATTGTGGTAGATCCTATAGGACAGGCAGAAAATGCTGAAATGAGAGTTCTCAATTTACGAATGGTCATTTAACAACCATTTGAAGCTACAACGGCCTCAAATAGAGTGCTATATGTTCCATAAAACACGTCCAGCCCTCATAACATGTCATGTCCCTCCCTCTACAGTCACATGACTTTGTTTTGGGTGCTTGGCAACCAGCTCATATTTGCAACTGATAGTAGCATCCTTCTCAATCATTTTGCCACTATTTTTGACATCTTTTTGCCAACTTTTTGCACCGTTTCCTAGATTGTTTGCCGGCAAAAAATGCTCACTCAGGAGAATGGCTGAATGACCTCTGCAACCGTAAGAGAAAAATCCACATCCAATTGAAGGTAGAAAGAAATGGAAAGGGTTAAATTTTTCTGTATGTTAAATATTGCTGTAGAGAGAATTTTGCTGTAGAAAGTAAAACTAACATTGTTGCAATGTATAACAAAGAAGCCTTAGAGTAAGCCAAGGACGTAGGGAACCGCTGTGTAGCTTGCTTGGGTTTGTAACCCATCACGCCAGACTAGCTGACAGTAGAATGGGAGGAGGATAGGAGGTTATAATTGCTATAGTGCTTCTGTAAAAGGTGTGGTCTCGTCCTGCAACGGTCGAGATCCACCACGCTTTGCAAACCATTCTTAGAAATAAAGCTGTTTCCTTTCTTCAACCGAATGCCTCCTTGGAATTCATTAAAATTCCGCAAACACAATCCTCTAAAGGAGTCCCTGCAGATCTTATTCCGCTAGTCGTTGCCCACTACAGAGGGTGGCACTCATCTCCATTTCAAGGCCTTGAGCCAGCGCTGTCTGAAGACCTTGGTGGGATTTCTTGTCAATGAAGACCACATAGAGGAGGCTGGGCTGGGCTGAATGAGCAGATACAGTATGTGTCTGTCTGTCCATCTAACTGTCTACTGCAATGAGGAATGAAGGAGGACTCCCCAGAAAGGAAAAGGAGAGAGGGGAAGTAAGTGCAGGATCTACCAGGAGTCGATCAAAAGTCACAAAGAATCACATCATCACCAGCATTGATGGTGTTACCTATTTAGGATAGTGAAACCTCTGCAAGAAAACAAACAAGCTCAGAGAGCACCAAGGACCCCTCATTCACATCATGGTGGAAGATGGTCAAAAGACTGAGCTTTCTTTGAAGGATCTGGTAGGGTTTTGATATTTTAAGGCAGGGGTCTTCAAACCTGGCCCTTTTATGACTTGTGGACTTCAACTCCCAGAATTCCTCAGCCAGGCACACTGGTTGAGGAATTCTGGGAGTTGAAGTCCACAAGTCATAAAAGGGCCAAGTGTGAAGACCCCTGTTTTAAGGCATAAAATCAGCTGATCTGGAATGAATTTTACTTTATTAAAGCACAGTTAGCCTCACCCAAGGATTGGCAACATATCTTGAGCACTGTGTTATGTAATGTTGCCTCATTCCAATTTACCAATATCTTATGAGGTCACCCATGAGACCACAAAATTCTTGCAAGATCTCACCAAGTTTAAAACCTTATTTTATTTGGAGGTCTGGAGGTGTCGCTTCGAAGTCCAAATAGTTTTGAGTAAGTTCAACGGGTATCTAATATTTCCCCAAAATATCCAGCAGGAAAGGAGGAAAAATGAGGGATTTTTACCTTGAACCCAGTCAAGCATTTGGTCCACTTGAAACAGAAGCTTAACACAGCTAGCTCATTGGCGGAACACGCTAACGTGATTACTGTAAACTCATACAATTTGCACAATATTTGCAACAGCATTATTGCACAAAAATAGAGCAATAGTTATGAAACCAGACTGGCTTCATACATCACATCAAGCTCCATATGCATCCAGAAACCAGAGTTAAAACTAACCAAGCCTCACATATTGTCAGCTGACCTGATTAGATTCATCATGTGAACACCACCATTACTATATACACTGACCTGGTAGCAGATCCCAGGTTTTAAGCATTAAATTGTGCAAATCTTCAGAAGATTGCTTTTCAGGAGAGATACACACTTCTCCACCTTCCTAGTACCAGAGCGGTATGGCCAAAATTTATTTGTGAAAAGCAGTAGCTTCTGCGCATGGATTGCAGGTCTGCAGAAGTCCCACCGTCTGAGACAAAATCCTGAGTCACCTTGGGTGGCCACTCTGCCTTGCAAACTTCTATTAATTAAAGGCATTTTCCAGCAGACGTTTTGTGGCTGTGTCTTCATGAATTAGCAAGCTGTTCCTCATGGGTTAAAAAGAGGGTCCAGATTCAAGTTCCAGCACTTTCTCTGGAGACCTTGTGCTGGTCAGTAGTGAGAAAACTGAACGAGTGGTCTCAAACATCTGTCTTGGTGAAATACCCCTTTCATGTTCTATGTTCTTCTTTCTGAGAAGGAGAAACAAGGAACCTTTAGCGGCTGCTTCTTCCAAGAGGTGCATTACAAGAGGACCTTCGTCAGCAGGAGCCCAGAGAGAGAGAAGAAAAGACATCCTGTAAGCTGGGACACCCGGTTGGCTGGCTGGCAATTAACAGTATCCGTATCAAACAAGTTCACTTTTCCAGAGAGTAAAACGTTACAGATGGGCGCAGTTGTGCAACCTTTCAGAATGATGCGCTTATCTAAATATGACAAACAAGAAGGAAAGTCACACAGAGCCTGGTGATCATGACCTAAGAAGTCCACTCATCCACTTAACGGGTGGCTAATGCAACCCACTAACCTTTCAAGTTGCTTAAACACAGTGCCAGTATTATATGCACAAAACATGCTGTACCCGAACCAATAAACCATATCATGGTGTAACATGATGGTTTAGTACAAAGAACAGAATAACAGAGTTAGAACCTTGGAGGTCTTCTAATCCAATCTTCTGCTTTAAAAGGAGACCCTATATAATTCTGGAAAATGGCTGTCCAATCTCCTCTTAAAAACCTCCAGTGATGGAGCATCCACAACTTCTGGAGGAGAGCCGTTCCATTGACTAGTTGTTCCGACAGGAAATTTCTCCTTAATTCTAACCATTACTTCCTGTCCTGCCCTCAGGTGTTTTGGAGAATAGGTTGACCCCCTCCTCTCTGTGATAGGCCCTCAAATATTGGAAGACTGCTATCATGTCACCCCTGGGCCTTTCTCTTCGCTAGACTACACATATCCAGTTCCTGCAGCCTTGTGGGTGAGGATCACACTTAAGCCACGTATACCCATAGAGAAACATAACTGAGGTTGTTGAATGAACTCAGGTAAACAGATTGGGCTAAGTGGGTTGTATGAATGCACCTTATGTTTTAAGGTGATGTGTCAACGTATTCAAAACATAACCTCAAAATTACCAGGATATTTATGTCCAGCCAAATCCAGGCAGTAATTCTCAGCTCCAGTGCACTTGACCGTCTCCTTAGGGCATGGCTCAGATTCAGAATAGCAGGCTGGGCAATATTTCCCATTGGCTGTCATATTTATTGGTGGCCCTGAAAAAGAAATTGAGCCCAGTTAATTAAATCAGAGCATTTGAGTTCAAAAATGAACCCTCTTGTGATCATCGGTTCCATTATTTTTCTAGGCATCTCTAGGCATTTATCACCCATAGTTGCTATCAAACGTACTCCTGCATTTTTATACAGACAGTCCTTGACTTAACAACTGTTTGTTTAGTGACCGTTCCAAGCTACAACGGCACTGGAAAAAAGTGACTTACAACCGGTCCTCACACTTATGACTGTAGCAGCATCCCACACGGTCCAACCCACCTCCCCTTGTGATGGGAGAAATAGGATACTAGATATGTAGGATACTAGATATTTATGGCAATAGGATACTAGATATTTATGGCAATGGACCAAGATACTTGCGGGACCGTCTCCTGCCTCATGAATCCCAGAGACCGGTTAGGGCGCATAGAGTTGGCCTCCTACGAGTCCCGTCTGCTAAACAATGCCATCTGGCGGGACCTAGGGCAAGGGCCTTCTCCGTTGCTGCCCCAGCCCTCTGGAACCAGCTTCCCTCGGAGGTTCGTACTGCTTCCTCCCTCCTAGCTTTCCGGAAAGGGCTGAAGACACATCTATGCCAACAGGCTTGGGGCATATGAGCTGTGCTCTGCCCCTCGGCCCTAAGAGTGTCCCGCCATCAGTGCCTGTGAATTGATTGTGTTTGTGTGGGGTATGAATGTGTTGATTTTAAAATTGTTGTTGTGTTTTTGTTGTGAGCCGCCCCAGGTCTTCGGAGAGGGGCGGCATATAAATGCGAATAAACATAAACATAAACATATGTTCACTGCCTTGACTTATTTGTAAGTATTTTTTTAAAAAAAACACCAAATCTAATAAATAAATAAACACATTCCCAGCACTGTCGAGGTAGTCTTCAAAGAATACTGCAACACCCCTCTCCCCCCCACCGATAAAGTTGTTTACCCATCTTGCAAAGGGGGAAAAAAACAGAAACATCTAATTTGCAATGGAAGGATTGAATCAAAAATAGAAAACCTGTAGTCCTCTAGAGTTCAGGGATGTTCAGCCTTAGCAAGTTTAAGACCTGTGAACTCCAATTTCCCAGACATGGAATTATGGCTGCGGAACTCTGGGAATTGAAGTCCACACAGGTCTTAAAGTTGCCAAGATTGGGCACCTCTGCTCTAAATCATTCTGAACTACAATACTCAATGTGGCCTCTAGTGGAGAACTCCAGTACTTCAAGTTCTTGGAGGGCATGGCGACTTCCCAATTCTTTGAGTTGATACGGCTGGTTAGGAGTGCCAATCATTTCTTACATTGTTGGATGGAGATCAGTGACAGAGGAAAAGGAAAAGAAGACGAGACCTACATGGAAGAGACTCTTCTTTGCACTCTTCTCCTAAGCAACAAAGGGTGCTTCTCCTGAGGAACGTTCCTTGTCCAAAGGTCACCAAAACAGATGCAGAGGTGCAGTTCTCCGAGAAATAGCAGCCCTTTTCTATAATGGACATGGTTGTTTCTCCTGCCAAGAGAGAAGATTTCATATTTTGTCATGGCTGGGTCTTCACTTAGCCTCGCAGTGCCCAAAGAGAGCTTTTGTGGGACTCCTTTTGTGACCAAGGATCTCAGAGCTGTAGTAGGATGCTTGCTCAGCTTCAAGAACCTCCCAGGTCAATGATTGGCATCTACAAGTCTAAAACCTTGGAGAGTTACCTCTAGGAGGACCAGCAAAGGAACTCAAGTTAAAGGCAACTTTCTATGTTTAGATCATGCTTTATTAATTAGCAGGCTTAAGGAAGCATATTTATTGTTACTGTTAATATGTCATGGATGAAACTTTGGCAGCTAAGTGCCTCTGCATTTCAACTTGCCTTTAGATTAAGGAGAGGAGGTGTTACTTTCAAGAGGGTTAGCTAGAGAAATGAAACTTCTATGATTCAGCTGAAGACCGTGAGAGCCTGAAATCTTTTCAAGGACACCAAAACAGGTGTGGATTTGAAGCAGACAGTTCCCATAAGAAAATGAACTTGTTATACGGACTATATAAGACGTTGGGGGTTTGGCTGGGGAAATTATTGTTTAAGTCTAAGTTAGTTTTGCTTTGACCTTTCCATGCAGTATATTCAATAAACAGTAAGATTTTCAGAGACAAAATGAACCTGGAGTTTATTTGGATTCTCCAGCTGGATGTTGACATAATATTTGATTTCTATACCTCTCAGTGATTAAAGACTCAGTCCTTGACTTACAATCATTTGTTTAATGACCAAAGTTAGAAGTGGCACTGAAAAAAGTGACTTGCAAGCAGTCTTCGCACTATGACCGTCATAGCATCCCCACAGTCATGTGTTCAAAATTTGTGTACTTAGCAACTGTTCTGTCTGGCCCCTCTCAGCTCATTAAAATCCACATAAATATGTCTTTAAGAGGTTTATTTAACACATTTCAAAAGAATTCACTTCAAAGAACGCTGCTGGCATTTTGCTGGCAGAAACAGCCAAGTCTCATGTATTTACATTTAGATTAACACATCCTCCTCCCACACCTTCCAATTAACTCACTCTTTCTTTATCACATTGTCCAAGGCCTCATTATTCTCCTGTAGATTTCCAAAACATCAGAAGACTGAAGTCAAACACACGGCTCCAGATATCAGGCTACTCCTTGATTAACGTTGCTCGTGACAAAGGCGTAGTCTCTCTGTCCCCTTCTAATATAGTGTCCGATACGTCACTTCCCCCCATTACTTCCTTTTTCCACTTAACTGACACCTTCGTTTATCAAACCTTCGAAATCTCGGATCAAGCCATCTATCTTCTTGATCCAAATCTGACCCCTCACTTTGTGAATCTGACCCAGACTGCCTGTAAATCTCCTCCCTGTCTGGCTCAGCTGCCGGGAGGGGAAAATACCCAGAGGGGCCTGGCTGCTCTTCCTCGGCTGCCGGGAGGGGAAAACACCCAGAGGGGCCTGGCTGCTGATCCTCATCATCTGATACTTCCCAAGCTGGTCTAGGGACACTCACAACAGCAACTGGCATGCATTTATGACAGTTGCAGCATCCTGGGGTCATGTTTATCACCATTTGTGGCTTTCCCAGCCGGCTTCCGACAAGCAAAGCCAACGGGGGAAGCCGGATTTGCTTAACAATGGCATGATCCACTTAATAACTGCAGTGATTCACTTAACAATTAAAAGGTTGGAAAAAAAGGTTGGCAAATTAGGAGTGATTCACTTAGCAACCATTTTGCTTAGCAACAGACAGGCTGGTCATAAGTTGAGGACTTCCTGTATTTCCAAAGACAAAAATAAAAGATGATAGGGAGTGAAAATGGATTAAGATGGCTGCTTGTCTATTGCTGCTTTCACTCACCTTCGGAGGTTTCTGTCAATCCGATAAAACAAATGTCCTCAGTCAACTGACATTTCTCTTTCTCACTTAGACAGCTATTTCCCGTGCCAATACACGCTTCACACTCCAGGGAAGCACCTGAAAAAGTGAAAAGGCCCATCAACCTGCAGGGTAGATATTTCAGCCATGTATCAATGGGGTCCCTTAAGGGCCTTCATACAACATCTGCCCAGGTTCGCCTGGTGCACCAGTTGCGGCCCTATTTAGACCGGGAGTCTCTTCTCACAGTCACTCATGCCCTTATCACCTCGAGGCTCGACTACTGCAATGCTCTCTACATGGGGCTACCTTTGAAAAACGTTCGGAGACTTCAGGTAATGCAGAATGCAGCTGCGCGAGCAATGTTGGGCCTGCCCAGAAATGCCCACATTTCGGCATCACTCCGCAAGCTGCATTGGCTGCCAATTGGTCTCCGAACACAATTCAAAGTGTTGGTTATGACCTATAAAGCCCTACATGGCATCGGACCAGGTTACTTACGGGACCGTCTGCTGCCTCATGAATCCCAGCGGTCGGTTAGGGCCCACAGAGTCGGCCTTCTCCAGGTCCCATCAGCTAGACAGTGTCGCCTGGCGGGGCCTAGGGGAAGAGCCTTCTCTGTTGTGGCCCCGGCCCTCTGAAATCAACTCCTTCCAGAGATCCGTATTGCACCCACCCTCTCCGCCTTTCACAAATTGCTGAAGACACATCTTTGCCGACAGGCCTGGGGCAGTTAACATCTTGCCCCTAGCCAGTGTATGTTTGTTTGTTTGCATGTTTGTTGGATGATTGGTTTTCTTAATTAAGGGTTTTTTTTAATAACGTATTTTAATGTTAGATTTCTATCTATGTTGTGAGTCGCTCTGAGTTCCTGGAATAGGGCAGCATAGAAATCCAATAAATAAATAAATAAATAAACATGCTGGTCTTGTGATTTGGCGAGGTTCTCCATGTCTGTGTACGTTTGGCTCAGCCTGTGTTGTATGAACTCAGACTGCCAGGTTAAAATTTATGGTTAGATGGTTGGTGTCAATTCAGAAAATGGGTTAATTCATTAACCAGGTGAAGACCTGGGTTTGATCGTGAGAAATTCTAAAATGTCCTATATTTTATTTTCATCTCACCGGGCAACATGAAGATTAGAACTTCATTGCAATTTCAAATGAATGAAAAACTACATTCTAACTTATTGCATTAGTGTGTGGTTTGCTTGTTGCACAGTAGCGGATAGGAAAGCGCTCCACAGGGTCATTACCATCACCCAGGGGATTATTGGCTGCCCTTTCCTCCCCCACCACCTTGGACGAACTGTATAGTTCCCGTTGTCTTAGGAAAGCTCAAAATATTCTTAAAGACTCATCTCATCCCAGACATTCTTTTTTTGAACTACTACCATCTGGCAGACGGTACAGGATAATAAAAACAAAGACATAGACTGAAAAATAGCTTTTAGCCCAGAGCTGTAGCCATATTAAATACCACTGTATAGTGCAACGTCGAACTGCAATATTAGGGGCAGCGCAATGGTGAATAGAATGTGGAGGATGTTTGTATATAATGTATGTTCTTATTTGTGGTTTTTACTTGTGTGGAGTGTGCACTGTGGACAACACTTAATTTTGCTGTGAGTTACACAATGACAGTAAAGATATTCTATTCCAGTGATGGTGAACCTTTTAGAGACTGAGTGCCCAAAAACTGCCCCCGCCCCAGCTCCACCCCCTGCCCTGCCCCCACCTCGCCTGCCCGCAGGGCCACTCACCATCTCCAGGGCCTGCCGCAGATCACCCAGGCAACCCAGCAGTGCCATGGCATCCATGCCCTCTGCCCGTGCCCTGCAGCATCAACTGTGCGCGATGGGGCGTGAGGGCAGAGTCTTGTCTACGCCACCTGGCTGCCATGTCATTGGCTGCACTGTTCCGCGTGGGCCATGCTCAGGGGTGACTCTCCTTCAGGGGGGCTGCTGGTGAGGAGGGAGTCACAGGGGGAGGCAAGGCTGGGGCAATGGCATGTGTGCCTACAGAGAGGGCTCTGAGTGCCGCCTCTGGCACCCATGCCATAGGTTCGCCACCACTGTTCTATTCCAAATGAAGATTTATTTATAAATGAGGAGGTCAGATTTCATGTTCCAGGGCAAGATGTTCTAAAGGGTGGGGGCTGTGTCGAAAAAGGTTTTTCTCCTAGACCCTGCCAGCCAAAATTCCTTGGCCAATGGAGTCCGTAGTAGACCCGTTTGGGCAGAATGATTGGGGCAGGCCATTCCCACTAGGGCAAGATGGCTCCTCAGATATCCTGGACCCGCACCATAAAGGGCTTTGCTAGAGCATGCCAACAGGTTAAGGCAACACTTTCCTGAAGAAGTCTTGTTATCCCTGACCCTCCAGTGAATCGGAGGTCAGTACTCACCAATAGATGGATGTATCGTTGGTTCTGCATCCTTGGGTTCTTGAGTATGAGGTTTCAGCTCCCTCGCCACTGAAGTTGATGGATCTGGAAGCATCTTGTTCCTCGTGTTTTCTTGTGTCTGGAAACAAGCTAATCAACAAGGATTGGCTTTAGTGACATCTTCAATTTTCTGACCTTTTTTGGGGGCGGGATTGCAAGCCTAGTCATCTAATCTGGTTTTTCCAGTCATCCCCAAAAAACAGATGGATCAGAGATGAACATGGTGCTTGGATTGAGAGCGGGTTAGCTCTCCTCTTTCATTTGCTACATGTTCCTTTCTTGGGTGGGATGCTGCCTTGAGTAAGACTGGGGAGGTCTCCCCATAACTGATTTGCTCCAGTTTAGGAAGACAATCTCACCTTCCCTCCCCCAAAGTATCATTACGGGACCGCCTTCTGCCACATACTTCCCTACGACCGGTGAGAGCGCACAGGGTTGGCCTCCTCCGGGTCCTGTCAGCGAAACAATGTCATCTGGCGGGCCCTAGGGGGAGGGCCTTCTCTGTTGTGGCGCCCACCCTCTGGAACCAACTGCCTCCTGAAGTCCGCATTTCTCCCACTCTCCCGGCCTTCCGGAAAAATCTAAAAACTCATCTTTGCCGGCAGGCCTGGGGATGATTGTGGTTGATTGTTGAATTGAATGTGTGTTTTGTTTTTTTTTATTGATTTTTTTAGATATCTTTGTTTGGTTTTTTTTTATTGTAATTCATTGTTATATATATGTTGTTAGCCGCTCCGAGTCCCCGGAGATGAGCGGCATACAAACCCAAATAAATATAAATATAAATATTTGTTATGTCCAATCAGGCAAGAAACCGTTGCAGCATCCCCATGGTCTTGGGATCAGAATTGAGCTGCTTGGTATTTATGACTGTTGCTGTGTCCCAAGGTCATGCCATCCCCTTTTGCGAGCTTCTGACAAGCAAAGTCCAGATTCACTTCACAACCGTGTTGCTAACTTAGCAATGGCAGGGATTCACTTAGCACAGTGGGCACACATGCCCTACCACCCCCCATTGGCCCCTCCTCACCAGCAGCCCCCCCCCAGAGGAGAGTCACCCTGGGCGCAGCCTGCACGGAGCAGAGTAGCCAAGTACATGGCAGCTGGGCAGTGGGGACAAGACTCCGCCCTCGTGCCCCAACACGTACAGATGCTGCTGTGGGGTGCGGACAGAGGGCGTGGCAGCCATGATGCCGCTGGGCCGCCTGGGCGATCTGCTGTGGCAGGCCGTGGAGGTGGTGGGTGGCCATGCGGGCAAGAGAGATGGGGGCAGGGCAGGGATGAGGCGGTTTTTGGGCACTCGGTCTCTAAAAGGTTCGCCGTCACTGATTTGGCATCTGTGGCAGGAAAGGACGTAAAATGGGGCAAAACTTCTTAACGGCTGTCTCACTTAGCAACAGAAATTTGGGGACAATTAGGGTCATAAGTATACTAAAATCTTGCAAATCCCCCTTGGTTTTCCATTTCCTCCCTGTTATTCCCCAGTGGCTCCTGTAATCTTTTCCCATTCCCTGGGGCATAACACATACTTCTGTTCCCATTATTGTCAAATGTCCCCAATCTGTGGACCAGCACTGGTCCGTGGCATGCCCGCAACCGGCCACACAAACAAGGAAAGCCCCATCCGCGGAATGCAGGCAGCACACAAAACCATTCACCCTCCGGTCTGCAGAAAAACCTCTCTCCATGGAACCAGTCCCTGGTGACCAAAAGGTTGGGGACCTCTGGTCTACACAGATACAGGTATGAGCTACGCTACCTGGGGAATTCTGGAAAGTGCTACGTTAAAGTAGGCGTATTTTGGAAAGGGCTTTAATGATGCAACTGGAAGATCTGCTTATGCCTGCCTTCATAATAGATCAGATCTTTGTCCAGCTGTTGAGGAATTACCAGATGTTTTCTTACCGGGAGAAAGAAGTACGGAAAGGGAAAATAAAGTCAGAAGAACTTTCATGATGGAGATCTTCAGTGATGAAGAAGGGAGCATCTCTCTGCAACTGCTTCTGCTGTGGGGCCACTTCTATGTCCTAAAATGTAAACATTTGCAGGAAAAAATAGGCATTTATTCCCTTAAGGAATCAACGTTTTGCTCAGCCTTTTATTTTCTTCTCTCTTTGGGGGGGGGGAAGGGAAGGGGGTGCATTTAAAAAAAAACCTTCCAAAAAAAGGACAGTCCTTTGTACATTTTCTCCCAGTTTCTCCACTGCTTGTCCATGGGGTACAATATCCTCCCTTCAATGGGACTGCGAGGTCCCACGTCAAACCATAGATCACATCGTGACCGGCTGTAAACTGAGAGGGCATATATTGTTGTTGTTGTTGTTGTTGTTGTTATTATTATTATTATTATTATTATTATTATTATTATTATTATTATTATAGAATAGAATAGAATAGAATAGAATAGAATAGAATAGAATAGAATAGAATAGAATAGAATAGAATAGAATAGAATAGAAAGAACTGGAGAAGATAACAAAATACAAAGACCTACAAATAGAAATAGAAAGACTGTGGCAAAGGGAAGCAAGGGTAGTACCAATAGTAATAGGCTCCTTGGGTGCAATCCCAAAACAACTGGAGCACCACTTGGACACCATTGGCATTGACAAATTCGCCATTAGTCAATTGCAAAAGGCCTTACAAGGAACTGCTTCCATCCTGCGACGATATCTGTAATACCATCAAACATCCACATCTGCCTATCCCAGGTCCTGGGTAAGGACTTGATAGGTAGACAAAAATGCCAAATCCAGTCTGAACATCTGGCTGACTGTGCGATGATCAATAATAATAATAATAATAATAATAATAATAATAATAATAATAATAATAATAATAATAATAATAATAATAATAATAATGTTGGAAGGGACCTTAGAGGTCATCCAGTCCAACCCCCTGCTCAGGCAGGAAACCAGTTTAGACCATTTCAGACAAATGGCTGTCCAGTCTCTTCTTAAAAACTTCCAGTGTTGGAGCAGTCACCGCTTCTGGAGGCAGGTTGTTCCACTGGTTAATTGTTCTAACTGTCAGGAAGTTTCTCCTTAGTTCTAGATTGCTTCTCTCCTTGATTAGTTTCCATCCGGTGCTTCTTGTCCTGCCTTCAGGTGCTTGACTCCCTCCCTTAGTCAGGTATCTGATTTCTTTTTTTTTTTACTAATCTAGATGATACATCAATATATATTGCTAGTCCATGTATGATATGCTATATATATGCTAAATCAGGGGTCCTCAAACTTGCTGGCTGCAGAATTCTGGGAGTTGAAGTCCACAAGTCTTAAAGTGGCCAAGTTTGAGGACCCCTGTGCTAAGTAAATAAGTAAAAAAAAACTGCATATTTTATGGCAACACTCTTTTTAGAACTGATCACTATTATATCTCCTCCTGTTTTCTGGACAGGGAAGAGATACATGATACCAAATTTCTCCCAGGGCTTGGAGGAAAAAAAAAAGAAAAAAAAAGAAAAGAAATTACTTAAGGTTTCTTGAGGGTTGCCCCTGGCAACAATCACCTCCTAGCCTTTGAAGTTTTTAACCTGACATATTTTTTACATTTTAACTTGCTTTCCCCCCCCCCCCCCGCTTTGGCTTTTAAAGCTACAATTTTTAGCTCTTCAGCTCAGAAAAGGTGGGCAGCGAGAGAAGCTTGTGAAAAGGATAGAAATATAATAATAGCCACGAAATAGCAAGAGCTGGAAACCCCATGAATGACCTCAGCTAAAAAAAACAACCAAAAAAACCACCCCACCACCTGCAAGCAGATCACTGCCACTAGAACAAGGAAGTCAAAAAGGGAAGGAAAGGTTTGAGAAATCACGACATGGTTTTCGATGGTTTGAATATATATATATATATTATGTGCTAATGCGGCCATCCAAAGTTCAATTACAGGTAGTCCTCGACTTAACAACAGTTCATTTAGTGACCGTTCAAAATTACAACAGCACTGAAAAAAAGCAATTTAGGACCGTTTTTCACAGCTATGTCCTTTGCAGCATCCCCAGGGTCACATGACGAAAACTCAGACGCTCAGCAAGCGAGTCATACTCATGACGGTTGCAGCATCCCCGGGGGAATCACGTGACTCCCCTTTTGTGACAAGCAAAATCACCGGGGAAGCCGGATTCACTTAACAACCGTGTTTCTAACTGAACAAACGCAACGAACCGCTTAGCAACTGCGCAAGGAAAGTCTATAAAGCGGGGCAAACGCACGGAACACCTGTTTCGCTTAGCAATATACATTTTGGGCTCAACTGGGGTCGTAACTGGACATCCCAAACCTGACACCATCCAGCTCCTGGTTCCAGGACTGCATCACCTACCCCCAGATCAGCCTGTTCTGAGAGCTTTCCCAAAAGACTAAATGCTTCTTTGGTAGAGATCAAAAAAGTCAGCGAGATCAGCTGCGGTTGCTGATCCCAACTGTTGACAGTTGATGAATCTGGACCGTTATGAGATGCCCCATAACTGGCAAAGCCATGCTATTAAATTCTATTAATATCACAGAGCAATCCGGAGGGGGGGGAAATAACAACATAGACCAGCCAACTTCTTACCCTTTCGCAGACTTCAAATACATAACTCGCGTCTGCTCTCTCTCTCTCTGCCGATCCACCTACCCCTACGGGCCAGTTTACCAGCAAACGAAGCTATCCAGAAAAATCCCTTCCAAAATCACAGGATTTCTTCACCAACTGCTCTGCCTTTCATCCAAAGCTTGCTTCCACTCCCGTGTCTCTTTTGCTTTTGCTTTCCTTGTGCCTTTAATAGCAGCTGAAACTATTGGCAGCGGCTGGAGATGTTTTGTTTTGGGTTTTTTTTTTCTTTCTTTCTTTCTTCACATGACTTTTATCAGAGCTAGCAAAGTTTCATCTGTTGGTTTCCTGACTGACTGCTGCAGATAAAAAAAAAAAACCAGCGGGGGGTGGAGGGGTGGGGAATCCACGGCTAATACTCTGCTTTAAAAATAACTCTTGGTCAAGTCAAGTTGAGCAGTGGGAAATTCCAAACGGCTAAATTTCAGCGGGTTTAATTAAGCTGAGGAGAAGCTTGGCTTTGCATCGTGGTTTGCCCCGGCTAACTGAGTTGGGTTATTATTTTTTTTATAAATATTTTTATTGAGTTTTATAAAGGTAATTAAAGGGACAGGGTCAAAAGGGATAAGACAACGAGAAACATAGAAAAAGGTTAGACCAGGGGGAAAGGGGTAACACAACAGTGGCATTAATCCCACAAAATAACATCGCTTCAGCATGTCTACCAGTCCGGGTTTACATATTAAATCTTAATAATTACTCTATTATTAAACAACTTTCCATATAATCATGTAAATAACAAATTAATAAATCTCATTCATTTCACTACCTAACAATGCTTAGTATTAATTAATTATAATCACTTTAAAATAATAATATATTACATATTAATTATTATTTAAGATCACAAATATACCAAGAGGAAAAAGAAGAAATAAGAACAAGTTCATTATTATTATTATTAATTAATTAAATTTTTATGCCGCTTCTCTCCGAGGACTCGGAGCGGCTAACAACATAAATAAAAACAACATCTCAACATTTCCAAAAATCTAAAACCAAATCATACAAATAATCATGGAATATAAATGCAAATTATCAATTATCTCTTTAAATTTCATAACCTTTTCTCATTCTAGCCTGTTTCCAACCAATAATTAAAAATTTCCCCATGTTTTAAAGTAAATTGTGTCTTTTTTTCTCTTTCATTTCTAAAGTCCATCTATCCATTTCTGCACATTCGAGTATTTTTGTTATTATAGCCTGGTCAGATGGTAAATTTTCATTTTTCCCAAAATTGGGCAAATATTATTCTTGCGGCTGTCAGCACATGCAATATTAAATACTCATTCTCTTTTCCATAATTCAAACCTACTATTCCTAACAAACAGAGTTCTGGTTTAAATTCTATCTGTATTTTAGTCATCTTTTCTAGCCACATATGGATCTTAAATCAAAGCTTTTTAGCATTAGGACATATCCACCAGAGATGGTAATAAGTGCCTGGTTGTTGTTTACATTTCCAGCACATATTTGATACATTTTTAAACATTTTCTCTAATCTAACCGGTGTCATGTGCCATCTATAAAACATTTTATATAAGTTTTCCTTATATGCAGCTGCTTTAGTAAGTTTAATATTTCGATCCCATAGTTTTTGCCAATCTTCTAAATCTATAGAATAACCAAAATTCTTTGCCCACACTATCATTGTTTCTTTCATTTGTTCTTCTTCCATCTTCCAGTTTAGCAGGAATTTATAAAGTTTCTTAATCAAATTTTCATCTGTTTTCAAAAATATTTTATCTAGTGGTGTCTGTTCTTTGTAGAACCCTATTACTTTTACATCTTTTTCATATCTTGTTTGAATTTGCAAGTATGACCATCATGTTAAATCAATGCCAGTTTGTTGAAGTTCTTGCCTATCTTTAAGTTTTCCTTCTTTATCTAAAATGTCTTTATAGGTCACAAGTTTATCATAATTAATTAAATTCGGATACGCAAATGCTTCCATTGTGGAAAGCCACTCAGGTATTTTCATATAAATTTTCTTTTTAACTATCTCCCACTCTGAGAGTAATACATTCCTTATGGCATGGGTTTGGAAGTATTTATGTACTTAGTTTTTCTCGTACCAAAGGAAAGCATGCCAACCTAGATACAAACCATGTCCCTCTAAGTCAGGGGTTCTCAACCTTGGTAACTTTAAGACTTGTGGACTTCAACTCCCAGAATTCCTCAGCCAGCTTTGATGGCTGAGGAATTCTGGGAATTGAAGTCCACAAGTCTTAAAGTTGCCAAGGTTGAGAACCCCTGCTTAAGTAAAGACATCATTTATTTCACTGAGTTGGGTTATTTTAACAAGGGTTTATTTTGGGGAGGGGGGCAAGTTGGTTTGTTGTGTAAATGGAGGGTAGACAGTTAGGCTACAGTTTAAGGCATTGTGGAAAACCAGAGGAAGGGCTAACTCAAAGACCTGGAGTCATATTTGTCTTCAGCTTCTGTAGTAGCCTGTGAGAATGGCCTTGGGAGAGTGCAGAAAGAACCACAGCTTAGGCGACCATATGCAAAAACTTATCTCAATCCCTGGGAAGCATCTCAAAAGGGACCCTTCCTATTTCTCTGGAAGGTAAAACAGGGGAGGGGACAAGTGGGAGGGCCCACAGAGTCGGCCTTCTCCAGGTCCCGTCAGCCAGACAGTGTTGCCTGGCGGGGCCTAGGGGAAGAGCCTTCTCTGTTGCAGCCCCGGCCCTCTGGAACCAACTTCCCCCGGAGATCCGTGTCGCCCCCACCCTCTCCGCCTTTCGTAAATTGCTTAAAACATACTTTTGCCGGCAGGCCTGGGGCAGCTAACACCTTGCCCCTAGCCAGTGTATGTTTGTGTGTATGTTTGTGGAATGATTGGTTTCTCTTTTTTAACTTAGGGGTTTTTATATTCATGTATTTTACTGTGATTTCTATCATGTTGTGAGCCGCCCTGAGTTCTCCGGAATAGGGCGGCATAGAAGTTAAATAAATAAATAATAAATAAATAAGTGCTTTCAGACTCGCAAGACTCTGTTCCTGTAACCTTACAAGAGAGGTAGTGTTAGTATCATGGTTTGTGCTTCCTCTCTGGACTACCTCGCAGGGGGGCATAGTGTAGCATTGCAGACAAACTCTGCCCAGAGCCAGGAGTTTGATCCTGGCTGGCTCAAGGTTGACTCAGCTTTCCATCCTTCCGAGGTTGGTAAAATGAGGACCCAGATTGTTGGGGGCCAATGTGCTGACTTTGCAAAGCGCTCAGAGAGTGTTGTAAAGCTCTAGAGAGCGGTATATAAGTCTAAGTGTTACTGCTATTCTGTAAGGGCAAGAGAGAGACTGGCTTCCTAGCCAGCTGTGCAGAAGCATTCCCCTTCTAGAGGTCTCTATCGGAGAAGATTAATGGCTGGCGTTGCTTTAGGACAGGGGTCTTCAAACTTGGCCCTTTGATGACTTGTGGACTTCAACTCCCAGAATTCCTCAGCCAGCTTGCCTGGCTGAGGAATTCTGGGAGTTGAAGTCCACAAGTCATCAAAGGGCCAAGTTTGAAGACTCCTGCTTGAGGATCTTTAGGAGCAACTGAGCTGAAAGAACCAAGACAGACAATGCATCTGAATTTCAGAACTGGCAGGATCAGGGTTTTTTTGTGGCCGAAACCACTTGGGAGATGCCTCACTTTGCAGTTGCATGCCCATCCTCTGATCTCACACATTGCTTCCTGAAACTGAGATGGTGGTTGTTGGGGTTTTTTTTTTTTGCCTCCTTGGGTGGGGACAGCAAGATTTCTCAATCGCGGAAATGTTCAAGTTGTTGCGGTTGAGAAACACTGCTCTAAAGCATAATTAAGTTTCTTTTCTTCCGTCCTTCATTTGTGTCTGGCTTTTGGAGACAGCCGGCATGAGCTCTCGCAGTTTCTTGGCAAGATTTTTCAGAAGTGGTTTACCATCCCTGGCCCAAAATCGCCCAGCCTAAGGTGGGACTAGAACTCATGCTCTCCTAGTTTCTAGCCTGGTGCCTTAACCACTAGACCAAAGTAGCCTTTTAATGGGGCCCCTCTTGCGAAATTTCATAAAACCTGTTCCAGAAAAGGAAGTTGTTTTGGTGTTTGTTGCGAAGGTATTCACTGCGAGATGCCTAGTTCAAAGGAGTATTGAAAAGCCATGTGAAGTTTAACACAACAAAGAATCTAAGAGCACCTTTAAGAGTTAACCAGTGGTGGGATTCAGATATGGGAACAACTGGTTCTCTGTGTGGATGCCGCTTCCAGAAGCCCATTCTGGGCCTGGGCAACAAAAAATTAGCTGCTGGTTGTGCGGAAGTGGTGCGAACTGGCTAAATCCCACCGAAGGAAGGAAGGAAGGAAGGAAGGAAGGAAGGAAGGAAGGAAGGAAGGAAGGAAGGAAGGAAGGAAGGAAGGAAGGAAGGAAGGAGTGGTGGGATTCAAATATGTGGACAACCGGTTCTCTGTGTGGATGCCACTTCCGGAAGTCCATTCTGGGCTTGGGCAACAAAAAATTAGCTACCGGTTCTGCCCAACTGGTGTGAACTGGCTGAATCCCACCAGTGGTTATAACGCATTCAGTGGAAAAGTGCCACAAAATTCTTCTTTGTATTTGCTACGAAGGGGAAAGACAATTTCCTTTTCTGGAATTGGTTTTATGAAAGAGTACAGAGAAGAACATCACAAATAATTAGGGGTCTGGAGGCTACAACATATAAGGAACAGTTGCTGGAATTGGGTATGTCTAGTTTAATGAAGAGAAGGACGAGGGGGGACATGATAGCCGTGTTCCAATATCTCAGGGGTTGCCACAAAGAAGAGGGAGTCAAGCTATTCTCCAAAACACCTAAAGGCAGGACAAGAAGCAATGGATAGAAATGAATCAAAAAGAGAACTAAGGAGAAACTTCTTAACAGTTAGAAGAATTAACCAGTGGAACAACCTGCCTCCAGAAGCTGTGAAAGCTCCAACACTGGAAGTTTTTAAGAAGAGACTGGACAGCCATTTGTCTGAAATGGTACAGGGTTTCCTGCCTGAGCAGGGGGTTGAACTAGATGACCTAGAGGTCCCTTCCAACTTTATTATTATTAATAAATCTCGTAAGAGATGCCTGATTAAGAGATGAAGTTAATTCAGAAGCGCGAATGAACAATATGTGATAGACTAGATATAGTAGATAAACCATATACAAGATTTACCTCAGGTTATTAAACTTTTACCTCAGGATTTTTGATTAGGGACCATAAAAGATTGTACTAATACTGAGATAAATAATATGTGATAGACTAGAAACTGTGGATAGACTATAGAAAAGAGAAACACCAATCAAATAAATTGTAACAGGCGTATAGACGAGGCTTGATGTGAGGAGTGAAAAATGTTTACCAAACCAGACGTTTATAAAGATTAATACTTAGCGATGTATACCAGGTGCTATGATGATCAATGCATACTATGATTTTATGTTCAATGCTGACTGTTTTAATAAAAGAATTTATATATATATATATATAAAAAAAGAATGATAAAGGCCAGCAGGCTTTTCAAAAAGGGGAAAAAACCAGATTAAAATAACTGAAAATGAAAAGGCAGAATTAAAAAGCCCAAGTGAAAAAAAATTCATTTAACTTTAAACACTATGAGATAGGAGATAGGATGATATGGGATGATATGATATTATAAAATGTGATATTTGCTTGTTCATGTCAGAAGCACCTCAATTAAAATAAGGCATACTATATGACATAACATTTAAAATACAAAATTAAAATATACACAAATTAAATAGATCTCGCTAGTGGTCGGATTCAAATGTGTGAACAACCAGTTCTGTAGGTGGATGCCATTTCCGGAAGTCCATTCTGGGCCTGGACAACAAAAAATTAGCTACCAGTTCTGCCGAAGTGGTGCAAACCGGCTGAATCCAGCCACTGGATCTCGCCCAGAAACTAGAAACATTAATTGTGTTCTGTCGCACTGCCATGAGGTCAGCAAATGTGCACTGATTGGAACACAAACGGAAGATATGTACATATGTACATGTCACAATTGCAAAAGGCAAAAGCTACCAGATCGCCCCATCTGTTCAGAGTATCTCTGGACTTTATTGTACCTGTGCGCAGTCTATTCAACAATTTCCATATGTCCCAGCTTTCGCTGGACCCAGGTACCAGTTCCTCCCTTGGTTCGATCCAGGGATGGTTCTTTGTAGCTTTCCATAGGTCCACTCTGCTTTCACATTCTTCAAAGTTTTTCTAGATTTTAGTCTCTGCTGAGTTCTTGCAGGCTATAGAGAAGGTGTTGTCTAGATATAGATGATCTGAGTCTCCCTCTGTATGCTGCTGCTGTGGGCAAGGCAGTGCTGGCTAAGTGGTAGATTTTATCTAGAGGGCTTGGTTTAAGGCTTCCGGTAATAATTCTGCTAGCTTCATTCAGAGCAACATCTATTTTCCCAGTGTGTGTTGATTTATATCAGACTGGACAGGTGTATGAGATATGATACGATACGATACGGTATTGTGGGAAGTCACCCCCTCAGAGAAGAAAATATTAAAAGGGCAGAAAAATATATTTTCTCAAAGAGGCAGAAAAGCATGCCCAGTTTTTTTAATAACCCCAGGTCTCCCTTCCCCAAGCAGAAACCAGCTCTATAGAAATGCAGATGTAAATCCAGGGAGCTAGGAGATTAAGAAGACAAAGACCTAAAATCTACATACCCCATCCAAACTCTAAGAGTCATCAGCCCTAGGGAAGCAGGATATGACTTTTGGACATAATAGGATTAACCCATCACCATCAGAATACCAGAAAGGCACACTCAGACTCAGGTCAAAGTTCATGCCACAGGGACAACTCCAAACAAAAGGCTCCAGAGGGTATAAAAACCCACTCCCTACATGTGTTCATCTCTCTTTTCTGCCAGAGCCATCTTTCTGTCTGGCAATCCTCTTCAATAAACTGCAACCTTCTTTCTAAAGCAGTCGCCATGTTGTTTATCCCCAGCTTGGACTGAACCAGGATGAAGACTTTTCTTTCAACAATATGAGATGAGATGATATAATGATATGATATGATATGATATGATATGATAGGATATGATAGGATAGGATAGGATAGGATAGGATAGGATAGGATAGGATAGGATAGGATAGGATAGGATAGGATAGGATAGGATTTCATTGCTTGCTGGGGCTTAGATTGAGTTACCTTGCACTCAAATCATCCAACACGTATTTCTTTTTTTTATTTTATACTTTTCCACTAGAATGTATAGGCTGCTTTAATGTAGAGCAGGGGTGTTAAACTGCCGATGCATCATAGCGAAACCATGCCCACCCCATTGCCAGCAATGGCAAAAAAAAAGGTGTGATACGTCGCGACACATCACGTGACTTTGCGAGTTTGGCACCCCTGATGTAGAGAGTCGCTGGACAACTTAGGTTCCCTTCTGATAGCAAATGCAGCAACGAAACCAATAGCTAAATTAACAATAGCAGAAACAGCAATAAAAGGGGAAAATAAATACAAAAATGATTATGACCACCAGGAGGCGTTGTCACTCAGTATCCGTGTTCTTACCTAAAGTTTATGTTCTGTAATCAGATTAAGCACCGTTTTTGAATCTGTACCGTGCAATTTGTGTTTGGTTTGTTTTTTCTTGCTGGAAAGGACATATGTGAAGCTTAGGTGAGAATATGAATGTGACTAAGGGGACAAGGTGAAAAAAGCAAGGTTCTACATTTAGGCAAGAAAAACCAAACGTACAGCTATAGTAGGGGGTACCTTGCTCAATAGAAGTAACTGTGAGAGGGACGTTGGAGTCCTAGTGGATAATCACCTAAATATGAGCCAGCAGTGTGCTGCAGCTGCCAAAAAGGCCAACACAGTGCTAGGCTGCATTAACAGAGGGATAGAATCAAGATCATGTGAAGTGTTAATATCACTTTACAAGGCCTTGGTAAGGCCACACTTGGAATACTGCATCCAGTTTTGATCACCACGATGTGAAAAAGATGTTAGACTCTAGAAAGAGTACAAAGAAGAGCAACAAAGATGATTAGGGGACTGGAGGCTAAGAAACGGCTGCTGGAATTGGGTATGTCTAGTTTAATGAAGAGAAGGGCGAGGGGGGACATGATAGCAGTGTTCCAATATCTCAGGGGCTGCCCCAAAGAAGAGGGAGTCAAGCTATTCTCCAAAGTACCTGAAGGCAGGACAAAAATCAACGAGTGGAAACTAACCAAAGAGAGAAGCAACCTAGAATTAAGGAGAAACTTCCTGACAGTTAGAACAATTAACTAGTGGAACAACCTGCCTCCAGAAGCGGTGAATGCTCCAACACTGGAAGTTTTAAAGAAGAAACTGGACAGACATTTGTCTGAAATGGTGTAGAGTTTCCTGCCTGAGCAGGGGGTTGGACTAGATGACCTCCAAGGTCCTTCCAACTTTACTATTACTAACCTCTATTCATGGTTACTTTCTCTGATCTCAGTACGTTTGGGGGTCCTGCCACTGCTGAAGAAACTCATTATGCGCTGAGAGGCCCTGTTCAGATCAGCGGAAGAGATAGAAGTGATGGGTTACAAATTTTTTTTATTTTTATTAAAACAATCGACATTAAACATAAAATCATATTAAGAAGCCATCATTATAGAACCTGAAATACAACACTGAGTATTAGTCTTTGTAAACGTCTGATTTGGTAAACATTCTTCACTTCTCACGTCAAGCCTCAACTATACGCCTGTTACACTTTATTTGATTGGTGTTTCTCTTATCTATAATCTATCCACTGTTTCTAATCTATCACATATTATTCATCTCAGTAATAGTGCAATCTTTTATGATCCCTAACCAAAGATCCTGAGGTAGAAATCTTAATCTAGATCAAGCCGTGCAGTGATGAGTAAGAAAGGAAAACAAGAACTGGTGATATCTTGTTAAGATAAAGGATGTGGTAGAAAACAAATTCTACCTGAAGGTTCAGGGTTGTGCTAACAAGTTAAATCCTGACATCCATTTAAAAACAACAACACACAACACGTAATTTCTGCACTAATGCATGCTCTTTGCACACTTCCTAGGTAGGAGAATTTTTGCATTTCCCCATTCCTAATATGAATTTCTGGCATTGCTTTTTATTTTCCATTCCCCCAGGTAGTTAGCAAATCTAGACTGACTGATCACGTGCCATCAAGTCAGCAACAACGTTTTGCAAATGCACAGATTTCTTTCCCCAGGTCAATTTCTCCCCAAGTTGGTTTCCAGATCTTCAAATGTATGACAGTGAGAACAATTAACCAGTGGAACAACCTGCCTCCAGAAGTTGTGAATGCTCCAACATTGGAAGTTTTTCAGGAAAGGCTTGACAACCATTTCTCTGAAATGGTATAGGTTCTCCTGCTTGAGCAGGGGGCTGGACTAGAAGACCTCCAAGGTCCCTTCCAGTTCTATTCTATTCTATTCTATTCTATTCTATTCTATTCTATTCTATTCTATTCTATTCTATTCTATTCTATTCTATTCTATTCTATTCTAACTCTATTCTATTCTATTCTATTCTATTCTATTCTATTCTAAATGGGCCCTCGTTCCATCTACCTCAGTCCATCTACCTTCTTGCTTCAAGTAGATAGATAGATAGATAGATAGATAGATAGATAGATAGATAGATAGATAGATAGATAGATAGATAGATAGATAGATAGATAGATAGATAGATAGATAGATAGATAGATAGGCAGGCAGGCAGGCAGGCAGGCAGGCAGGCAGGCAGGCAGGCAGGCAGGCAGGCAGGCAGGCAGGCAGGCAGGCAGAGATAGCAATAGGCCTTAGACTTATGTACCACTTCACAATGTTTTTCACAACCCTCTCTGAGCGGTTTGCAAAGTCAGCACATTGGCCCCCAACAATCTGGGTCCTCATTTTACCGACCTCGGAAGGATGGAAGGCTGAGCCAATTTGAACTGGTGAGAATCGAACTGCCAAACTGCAGGCAGTTGGCAGAAGTAGCCTGCAGTAATGCATTCTAACCACTGCGCCACCAAAGCTCTTTGCAGTTGTTAAAGTGAATCATATAATCATTAAGCGAATCTGACTTCCCCTCCCCCCACCATTGACTTTTCTTGTTGGAAGCTGGCTGGGAAGTTCACAAGTGGTGATCACACATGATCCCAAGACACTGCAAACGTCATAAATGCATGTTGGTGCTCAACACACGTGCTCAAATTTTGTTCACATGACCCTGGGCATACTGCAATGGTCATAAGCCTGAAGACCGGTTGTAGATCCCTATTTTTCAGTGCTCTTGTAACTTGGAAGGATTGCTAAACAAATGGTTGTAAGTCAAGGTCTAGCTGTACACAGTTTCCCAAGCTTTCGCTGCGGTTCCTTTTCTCATCCAGAGATCTGAAAAGGTGAATTGCGTCATGAAGTATCCAATAAGGAAGAACTGGTAGGAGAACAGGTTCAGACCTGTGAATGAAACCCCAGATCGATAATAACCTGTTCTAAATTATCCTACGGTGTCTCAACACCTGGGCTTCAATCAACTCCTGCACACACCTTACTGAAATCTAAGGTCCCATCCATATTTAATTAGTATCGATGTGCGGCAGTTTTGAACTGCCTGTTCACTTAATGCAGGGGTGGGGAAATATGACCCCTTTATGGATAGGGCTGGCTCAGGAATTCTGGTAGTTGAAGTCCACAAGTCATAAAGGGGCC
The DNA here is from genome assembly GCA_034064705.1 of Bothrops alternatus. Classification (NCBI taxonomy): domain Eukaryota; kingdom Metazoa; phylum Chordata; class Lepidosauria; order Squamata; family Viperidae; genus Bothrops; species Bothrops alternatus. The sequence continues at coordinate 1,767,195 of JARGCV010000193.1, read as the reverse complement.
ATAGTTTGCCACCTCTGATTTAATGTGAATTGATGCTTTTGGTTGCTTGAACTCTGGGTATGTTGATCTTCAACCCATTGTAAATTCATTTTTATTTAACTTTCTAACTGTATCTGGATGATTGCACTTGCTGCTTACAACCTATTTCTGCTTTGCACTTCCTCATATGAAGGCATTCTGATTTTTTTTTTCAAAAATATTTTATTGGTTTTATAGTTTAAGAAAAAGTACTTAAGACACACCTTGGTGGTTGGGTAAATAAAGAATCCAAAATAAAAACATACATAAACAGCTCAACTTAATACATTCACTGCCTCTCTCTATTTCCCTCAAATAACATATTAAATTTAGTATCTTCCATTTCTATCATAAATTTCTATTGCTACTAAACCTGATTTAAAACTTTATCAATTTCAATTACATAATCAAATATTGTTTTACATCAACAGATTAACACTTCAAATCTCTCTTCCACAAATATTCAAGCTCTTACTCTCTGTCAACCCTCTTTTTATCAGCAATCTTAATTATTTCTTCTTCCAATGATAATTAACTTATAATTATATAATCATATGTATATATATATCTATATTTTCCCCTTAATACAATCCATAAAGCCCATTTTTATTAGTTATAATAATCTTTGACTTAATTCATTTCAATTCATTACAGAAACTCCAAATTCCATCCAATTAATTATCATACCTTATCAAATCATGTTACTATGCACAAAAATCTCTTAGTTAAGTAAATTTCATTCCAAGTTTAACTTTCATATTTCCATATCAGACATGTTTCCATAAAACAATGAAAAATCGTCAAACTAAATTAAACACACATACATATAATTACAGTTTTCATACTTCTAAGTCTAAATCATTATCCTTGAAACAATCCATAAAACCAACATTGCCTTTTAATCCATTAAAGAGTTTTAAATTTCTTTTTCAGTCTAATTCTAGGTTTTTTTCTAGAAGGCATTCTGATTTGATAGGGGTTCTCCTTCTCTTCTCTTCCAGTCTATATGTCTCCGCTGGTTTAGAATGAAAAGCCTTGGAAAATATATCTGTAACTTTTGTTGTCCTGTTGAATCTTGTGTAATTCTCAGAGATTACTTGGACAAGTCCCAACAAACAAGATTTTTCAGAAGTGCCTTGCCATTCCCTCCTTCCTAGGGCTGAGAGAAAGTGACTGGCCTGAGCTGCCTTTGTGCCTAACACAGGACTAGAATTTGTGGTCTCCTACTTTCTAGCCTGATGCCTTAACCATTATATCAACCCTGCTCTCTTAAGGTCTGTAGCAAAAGGGACCAAAACAAAGGTTTAGGCATCTAACAAAACTTACTGTCTTCTCCATAGGATTCTATGATTCTGTGCTGTAGGAATGGATTACTGCCTTCAACACAGAGTTGAATTAGGTCACTATTTGTCAACTTTGGGAACTTTAAGATGTAATGGACTTCAACTCCCAGAAATCTTCAGCCAGCATCAATTAGATAAATAGATATCAATAGCATGAATGTTCTGATAAATGCCATTTTATACTCATAGACTGTTCATGACAGTTGCACTCATAGACTGTATACAGTCTATGTAGTGTCCTCCACTTACAACTATTTGTTTAGTGACCATTCAAAGGTATATGAATGGTTATGACCTATAAAGCCCTTTATGGCAATGGACCAAGATACTTGCGGGACCGTCTCCTGCCTCATGAATCCCAGAGACTGGTTAGGGCACATAGAGTTGGCCTCCTACGAGTCCCGTCTGCTAAACAATGCCATCTGGCGGGACCTAGGGCAAGGGCCTTCTCCGTTGCTGCCCCTGCCCTCTGGAACCAGCTTCCCTCGGAGGTTCATACTGCTTCCTCCCTCCTAGCTTTCCGGAAAGGGCTGAAGACACATCTATGCCAACAGGCATAGTGCTTGTGAATTGATTGTGTTTGTGTGGGATATGAATGTGTTGATTTTAAAATTGTTGTTGTGTTTTTGTTGTGAGCCGCCCCGGGTCTTCGGAGAGGGGTGGCATATAAATGCGAATAAACATAAACAAACATAAACATAACAGCACTGAAAAAGGACACTTAGGACTGTGGCAGCATCTTCATGGTCACGTGATCAAAATTTGGGCCCTGAGCAAATGACGTGTGTTGCACTCTCCCTGGGGTCACGTGATCGCAATTTGTAACTTTCCCAGCCAGCTTCAACGAGTAAAGTCAACGGGGAAAGCCAGATTCATTTAATGGCTGCAGGATTCACTTAACAACTGCAGTAAGTTGAAGTTCACCCATCTTTAAGTTGCTAAGGTTGAGAGACATTGCCCAAGATGTTTTTATACTCACTAAGGGCTGGAGACAGCCCCTTGAAAATAGGTTTGGGAACAGCATTTTCAGCAATGTTTTATATCAGGATGAGCAACGGTTTTCTCCCCTAAGTGTTCGGAGACTACAATTAGTGCAAAATGCAGCTGCGCGAGCGGTTGTGGGCCTGCCCCGTCGTGCCCACATTTCGTCAACTCTCTGCATGCTGCATTGGTTGCCTATCGGTCTCCGAGCGCAATTCAAAGTGTTGGTTATTACCTATAAAGCCCTTTATGGCATGGGACCAGGTTACTTACGGGACCGTCTTCTGCCACATACTTCCCTTCGACCGGTGAGAGCGCACAGGGTCGGCCTCCTCCGGGTCCCATCAGCGAAACAATGCCGTCTGGTGGGTCCTAGGGGGAGGGCCTTCTCTGTTGTGGCGCCCACCCTCTGGAACCAACTGCCCCCTGAAGTCCGCGTTTTCCCCACTCTCCCAGCCTTCCGGAAGAATCTAAAAACTTATCTATGATGGCAGGCCTGGGGATGACTGTGATTGTGCGTGTATGATGAATGTGTTTGGGGGGGGTCTTTTAAATGCTTTGTCGATTTGGTTTTTGGTTTTTTTTTAAATGCTGTGATGTTGTTTTTGTTCATGTTGTTAGCCGCTCCGAGTCCTTTGGAGAGGAGCGGCATAAAAATCTAATTAAAATAAATAAATAAATAAAGTCCCTATGGAGCTGAGTTATAGGAAGAGGGTCCTTCTTCGTGCTGCTGTCATATCAGGAACTGTTTGGGGAAAGTTTCAAGTCTCCCTCCATGTGGTTGCAATTACGTCAAGATTGTCGCAGTAAAGTGGGTGTTTCTGAGCAGATGGCCAGAGATTTGTGGGGCGGCAAAGTTACTTGAAGTTTATTGTGCTTGGAAAGAAGAGAGTTCTATCCTTTGGACTGGTGGATGTTATAAAAGAGAATATATACTGTTATGGCCCTGTAATAATAAGAGGAGGCTACTGAATTAATCATACCCCAGAATGGAAACAACAGACTGCATATGGTGTTGAGGACCACACCTTTGTTTAACTTGCAGAACTGTACAGTGAGGCATGCATATTTGAGCACCTCTACCTTCCCAGCATTTGAGTGTGAGATATCACAGTGAGTTTTAGGGTAACAATGGAAGCCATCTGCGCAGAGGCTTTCTTTCTTAGGACCAGTGAATGGATCACTCATTTTCCGTCAGTGTCAACTCAAGTTGCTGTAGAGCAGGGGTGTCAAACTCAATTTCATTGAGGGCCACATCAGCATTGTGGTTGCCCTCGGGGGGGGGGGGCTGGGTGGGGGTGGGCATGGCCAGCTCTACATCATTCGCATCAAGAGTGCCTGTGGGGACCTGCGCAGGAGTAGGACAGATCTCTCTGGCAGAAGGGGGTGGGACCAGGGCAGAGCCCATCAAGCCGGATATGTGAAGTAGGCGAGGGCCATTTGCTGGCCACTTCCAGGCGATGGTGCATTTCTTCATTCCTCACAAAGGGTGACCCCTCCCCAGCATGCACCCAGGGGACAGGGCCAACGCGGCAGGGGCTGGTCCCTCGCTGTTTCCAGATGGCCTTGTGGAGCTAAGACTGAATGCGTTTCAGCATAGATGGCCAGCACAAAATTGTACATTGGCTCCCGGCCGGCCTGGGACAGGGCCAAGGCAGTGGGGGCCGTTCCCTCACTATTTCCAGGATGGCTTCGCGGGCCACATGAAACCACTTTGCGGACCGCAGCCGGCCCCTGGGCCTTGTGTTTGACATGTCTTCTGTAGAGAACCATTGCTAGATGCTCTCTAAACCAAGAAAGACACACAGAGTTACTTCCAAACGGTTTCCTTTATTGTTCTTCACCTATAGACAGAAATCTTTTCAAACTCAAGCAAAGCATTTGCATTTTAATCAGAATAGAGCTGGAATCTGGCTGAGGAATTCTGGGAGTTGAAGTCCACAAGTCATAAAAGGGCCATTGTTCCCCACTCCTGCTTTAGTCTAACTAAGCTCACTGAACTGACTTTAAACATTTGTTTGTTTGCTTATAGGGTTTATAGACCAGGGCAATCGGAACCAGCTCTGAGCATTGTACAATTTCCCCCTCTCCATAAGTCAGCATAAGGGCAGAAGACAATAGCTAGCGTGGAGCAACCCATAGAAAACACAGGAAGGAAACCTCAGCAGAACAGAATTGTATTTCCCAATTGCAGAATCATTCATATCTCATGTTGTGTGATTATTAACCTGATCTTCACTGATTTCCTAAATGACAGGAGGAAATCTCTAGAGCAGGTATGTCCAACTTTGGGCTTGCCTGGGCAGCATTGAGTGAAGAGAGTTGTCTTGGGTTGCCTATAAAATATATAATACTTGCATGTATAATAAAAGCATGTAATAATGTTAAAAGTTTATGATCTTGTGAGGCTGCATTAGTAGCTGTCCGGGGTTGTGTGCGGCCCATGGGTTGGACACGCCTAGCCTAGATTCTAGAACAGAGGTAGGAAATTATGGCTAGCTCAGGAATTCTGGGAGTGGAAGTCCACAAGTCATAAAAGTCTAGACAAATGGTATTCCTTGGGCAGAAAGATCTTATGGGGAAAAGATTCTGCAGAATTCCAGCCTATCGGGGGGGGGGTTAAAATGTCAATATTGCACCTTGAATGACACCCGAGGGCCAAGTGGTAACCAGCTCCTGAAGGGATTCTATTCTATTCTATTCTATTCTATTCTATTCTATTCTATTCTATTCTATTCTATTCTATTCTATTCTATTCCATTCCATTCCATTCCATTCCATTCCATTCCACTCCACTCCACTCTATTCTATTCTATTCTATTCTATTCTATTCTATTCTATTCTATTCTATTCTATTCTATTCTATTCTATTCTATTCTATTCTATTCTATTCCATTCCATTCTATTCCATTCTATTCTACTCTATTCTACTCTATTCTATTCTATTCTATTCTATTCTACTCTACTCTATATTTTCTACTCTATTCTATTCTATTCTATTCTATTCTATTCTATTCTATTCTGTTCTGTTCTGTTCTGTTCTATTCTATTCTATTCTATTCTATTCTATTCTATTCTATTCTATTCTATTCTATTCTATTCTTCTACTCTACTCTACTCTATTCTTTCATTCCATTATTCTATTCTATTCTATTCTATTCTATTCTATTCTACTCTACTCTACTCTATTCTATTCTATTCTATTCTATTCTATTCTATTCTATTCTTCTGCTCTACTCTACTCTACTCTATTCTATTCTATTCTATTCTATTCTTCTACTCTACTCTACTCTGCTCTGCTCTGCTCTGCTCTACTCTACTCTATTCTTTCATTCCATTATTCTATTCTATTCTATTCTATTCTATTCTATTCTATTCTATTCTATTCTATTCTATTCTATTCTATTCTATTCTATTCTATTCTATTCTATTCTATTCTATTCTTACTTCTGATTCCCTATCCCCTATATTCTATTCTATTCTATTCTATTCTATTCTATTCTATTCTATTCTATTCTATTCTATTCTATTCTATTCTATTCTATTCTATTCTATCCACCAAATGAAGCTGTGTGAAAGGGCTCTTAGTCACCATGGCCACTCATGTTTCCTGTTCTCTCCTCGTTTTCCATGAAGATGGTGGCAATTTTAGCTATGGGCTTTTATTTTGATTACCTTGGAAATTGTTTCCTGCTTTTCCCCTTGGCTTCAACATTTCAAATTAGAAATCATTATGTTTTTCTTTCCATTGCTTATAAACCTAGAAATGGAAGAAGATAATCAGTTGTTGTTTATTGTGACCGATGACTTGTATGCACCGTCCCTTATGTGGCTAATCGCAGTAGGCCAATAAAGAATTCTACGATTCTATGACCTTCAGGGCAAAAGTTCCCTGTAGAAAAGTTTGGGCTGAAATGAGAAGTTTGCTTTCACCCAGGCTCAGATGGCACAAGGGGCGGCTTCTTTAGAGGAGGATATTCATGAGCAGAAGGGAAGAGAGAGCCAGGAGGAAGGATGCAGCCATTTGCTGGGCATTGTCAGGTGTGGTGGTTGCAACCAATGTGGTAGTCTTGGGTTTTTCAGTCGACTTGGGTTTTTCGGGAGTGCTAGGCTTAGTGTCAGGGTTAGGGCTAGGCTTAGTGTCAGGGTTAGGGCTAGGCTTAGTGTCAGGCTTAGGGCTAGGCTTAGTGTCAGGGTTAGTGTCAGGCTTAGGGCTAGGCTTAGTGTCAGGGTTAGTGTCAGGCTTAGGGCTAGGCTTAGTGTCAGGGTTAGGGCTAGGCTTAGTGTCAGGGTTAGTGTCAGGCTTAGGGCTAGGCTTAGTGTCAGGGTTAGGGCTAGGCTTAGTGTCAGGGTTAGTGTCCACCGGAGAGTTGGCAGCCCTTGATTTTGGTCGACTGAAGACTTCAGCTAGGAGTCGGTTTTCAGGCAATTCGTTGCTCCAATTCTCCGGCGCTTTGAATTCTTCACTTTTCATCTTTCCAGCTGGTGAAGAACTACATTCAATTTTCACATTCACTTTTATAAAGGAGTTTTCTTTGCTGCTCCCAAGACACTTGGAGGAATGATAGCAGGACTTTATCGCTGTAAAGCTGGTCACTTTTCCTAGATAGGAGCATTCAAGAGAAGCAATCATGGAAACGGTGACTGAGATTAACTGTTACCCCAACTTTATCCAACCGGAATCCCTAGAAATTATTTAGAGCAGGGGTATCCAACCTTGGGCAACTTTAAGACTTGTGGACTTCAACTCCCAGAATTCCCCAGCCAGCCATGCTGGCTGGGGAATTCTGGGAATTGAAGTCCATAAGTCTTAAAATTGCCCAAGGTTGGACATCCCTGATTTAAAACTTGCCATACCTCTGTTATCAGCCATAGCCACCAAGGAAAGTTTCACCTCATTGAATTTATCCATCCTTTCTCAGGAAAGGTTCATAATAATTCAGGAAGAAAGCAGATGCTTTGCCTGGGGAAAATCTTTTGCAATTTGGAGCGAGGAAAATTGGTTTATTGAGTAAAAAAATAACCAGATTTCTGAGCTTTGGATAAAAGGGGAAGGCGGGCACTTGCTGGCCAAAAACTCACCTATTTTGGTTTCAGTTAGTATGGTAGCACAAGTATCCTGGTCTGGCCCACACAGCTCTAATTGGCCTGTACAGTCTTCCTTAAAGCCAGAACAACTTTCACACTTTAGACAAGTTCCTAGAAAAAAAAAGTTGAGGAAGAAAAAAGTTCATAATGTATTACGGATGTTCAGTAGATTAGGTCAAATGTGGTAAAGAGCCAAAAGTATGGTTAAATCTGTGGGCTTTCTGAAAATAGCAATAGACTTATATACCCCTTCATGGTATTTTAAAGCCTTCTCTAAGCAGTTTATTGCCCTAAGCATAGAGCACCCCAAAGCACCCCAAAGAATGGAGGCCTTTGAACTCTGGTGCTGGAGAAGACACCTGCGAGTCCCCTGGACTGCAAGGCGATCAAACCGGTCGGTCCTAGAGGAGATCAACTCTGATTGCTCTTTAGAAGGCCAGATCCTGAAATTGAAACTCAAGTACTTTGGCCACCTAATGAGAAGGAAGGACTCACTGGAGAAGGGCCTGATACTGGGAAAGATGGAGGGCAATAGAAGAAGGGGATGACAGAGAATGAGGTGGCTGGATGGGGTCACAGAAGCAGTAGGTGTGGGCTTAAATGGACTCCAGAAGATGGCAGAGGACAGGAAGGCCTGGAGGAACGTTGTCCATGGGGTCGCGATGGGTCAGACACGACTTCGCAACTAATAACGAAGCATATTACCCCCAATAATCTGGGTCCTCATTTTACCAACCTCGGAAGGATGGAAGGCTGAGTCAACCTTGAGCCGGTCAGGATCAAACTGCTGGCAGTGGGCAGACCTAGCCTGCAATACTGTGTTCTAGCTGAATTCCCAATTCTCTAACCGTTTTGTTTCAAACTGGATATATGTTGCCTTTCCGAATATTCTAATATTTCTTTCTAGACAAACAAGTGTCTGACCCAGGCTTTTTTCTATGCCTGTTTATGATTTATTCAATTATTAAATTTATGCCACATTGATAGACACATTAAAACAAGAATGCAGATCCCACATCAAATTGATGTGCTCTGTTTCAGTTGAAATCGCTATCAAGTATTATTGAAAATATCAAGGCATGCCCCAAATTAAACTACTTTTTTGCCATTAGTGTACCAATGTATACCATTTCTCAGGGAAATAGTTTTACTGTTTTAGATCATTGCTACGTAGACATCAGGAAACAAAAGACAATAAATTGCAAGGGTCATTTATGCTTAATCTAGTAGCTGAATAAGCAAAAATACAACTAACAAAGGCCAATAAACTATTAATATCTACCTAACGAAAACTTAAAAGTCGAGAGCTAAATGACTGGATTTTTTTAAAGCCCTATCTCAGTTGTAGACCATTGGTGAGATATGGAAAGTGCTTATTTGACCCTGTGCTCCATTACACACATACACATACACAAACCACACGAACTTAGATTAGCCTGACTCTGCTGGCTTTCCATAAAACCTAAAGATATGGCTAGGTAGGTAAATGGAATAATAAATAAATAAAGCCACACGATGCTGAGTTTCTTCTACAGGATATCAATGAATACTCTGGGGATGGTTTGCTAGTGGCTCAATATTAGCCAAGAAGCCTTTTGCATCTTGAAAACAGGAAGGAGAAAAATGTCTCACTAGAATGTTTTCCGAGTGAGAAGACTTAGCAAAAGGATCGAATCTGGCCTGTATCACTAGGTCAGGGGTAGGCAACCTTGGCTCTTTTATGACTCGTGGACTTCAACTCCCAGAAATCCTGAGCCAGCATGGCTCAGCTTGGAAACCTCTCCCTTTCCCCTCAGCGTGGCTGGCTCAGGAATTCTGGGAGTTGAAGTCCACGAGTCATAAAAGAGCCAAGGTTGCCTACCCCTGCACTAGGTAGAACATGATGCTCTGGGTCCCACCCATTAAGCAGTGTCACCTGATGGAGCCTAGAAAGCATTTAGAATCTTCTCTGTTGCAGACCCTGCTCTCTCAAACACCCCTTTTTTTGCTATATACAAATAATTCAAAAATGCCAAATCCAATCTATACATCTGGCTGACTGTGCAACTGGCCATAATATGACAACAGCAACGAGGAGGAGGAGGAGGAGGAGGAGGAGGAGGAGGAGGAGGAGGAGGAGGAGGAGGAGGAAGGAAAGAAAGAAAGAAGGGGAAGGAAGGAAGGAAGGAAGGAAGGAAGGAAGGAAGGAAGGAAGGAAGGAAGGAAGGAAGGAAGGAAGGAAGGAAGAGGGGGAGGGAGGGAGGGAGGGAGGGAAAGAAAGAAAGAAAGAAGGAAGGAAGGAAGGAAGGAAGGAAGGAAGGAAGGAAGGAAGGAAGGAAGGAAGGAAGGAAGGAAGGAAGGAAGGAAAGAAGAACTTTCATTCCTGATCATAATCCCAATTCTAAAAAGCTGTGTCTTTCCCCAGGCATTGGATTAATGTGAGTGTTGAGTCCTTGGAGTGAAACCATCCATAGAAGCCTAACGTTGAAGGATGATAAGCAGAATAGATCTACGATTTCATTAATAAAATGCCACAACCTGAATCCCTTCTAGTTCCAGCTTTTTTTTTTTCCTGTATCCACCTGGCTGGTTTCATTTTGAGGCAGTTATAGCTTTTCCCCACCAAAAGGTTAGCAGTTACAATGTAGTTTCATCCCATGGATTTCAACCTTTCCACCTGGGCATCTATACGCATCTGTTCTCACCTGTAGCAAGAAGCAATGAGAAAGACAAGAGTCCCACGAGAGCCTGCATGATGATTTGGTTGCCTGAACGAATGTTCTAGAAGAAACTTCTGCAAAGACAAACGAAAATAAAACCGTTACTTAATAAGTACGAGCCACGTGACTTTTTCGTGACTGCATTTTTTTTAAAGACGGGAGGAAGGAGTTGGGAGGTACCGTAGGTCCCAAGGGCTAGATTTTTCTTCCCGTTTCCACCATTTTGTAGAGAATCAAGAGATAACCTTTGGAGAAGGACAACAGGCAGTTCTTGACTTGACTACTCACTTAGTGGACATTTTAAGTTATGATGGACCTGCCCAGGAGTACTTGTGACTTAGTTCTGAAGTTCTGATGGCTGACCTCCCCCCCACCCCCCACCCCTTGGAGACACATGACCACATTTCAGGGTCTTGGCAACTGGCCTCCATTTATGACCAAGCTTCAAGGACTATCTGTACAACAGTTACCAAAATATGATTTTAACCTGGGAAAAGAAAGAGGAACATTACAAAGAAACTCAAACTGGTTCCACTCTAACTTAGCCTATCAAAAATTTGTTTTAAAGGCACTGTAGAATTATGGATTGATTTAAGGATTAAGATTTAGAGTTAGAAGTAAGAGAAAAATGGGTGATTATTAGAATATATATATTAAATAGATTAAGAATTTCCTGACCTGGCCTACCTTGAAGGATTGACATATTTGGGGAGATTTAGGGGGAGGGTTTAAATAGCAAATCAGGTGTGTGGGCCTCTTGAAGATTTGGCACATCTGTTTTCTAACATTGGTGGAAATAAATGACAAAAAGACTTGTTCTCCAGTGAAAAACACGAAATCCGCCATTTTGCAGATCAGATATTCCCGATCTGCAAAATGGCGGCTTTCACGTTTTTTACAGGACTTGTTTTTAATTAACAGGAACTATGATCCGAGAAGGTTTTCAAATGCTTAGCATGCAGCAAAGTCAATCCTTCAAATATTCTAAAATTATCTTTCACTTGTGAAGATTTTGGAAGCAACAAATTGCATCTGCAAAAGCTAAAGCACAAGAAAAGAATGTTAGTTGTATTGACAGCTGCAAGAATAGTTTTCGCCCAGTTTTGGAAAAAATGAAAACTTACCATCAGATCAGATTATAATTTTGAAAATTCTAGATTGTGCAGAAATGGACACATTAACGTTAGAGATGAAGGAGAAAGAGGATTCAATCTTTTATAAAACTTGGGGAAAATTTTATCAGTGGGTTGAAACACGTTAGAATATGAAGAGATATTAGAGATTTAGTATATTAAGTATTAAGCTTGATGTTTAGAAATAGTTGCTATGCTATTAATTATGCTAAATATTTAAAGGAATAATACTGCTTTACTAAAAGTTTGTTGTAACTATATCGATCTACTTTAATAAATGTTTAGTATTATATAAATAATAATGTTCAATATGAAGACCCGGACGATAGCTTGTTTGCTGAATCACATATCTATTGTTACTATCCACACCCGGCCCCCTTTATCCCGGTTTCCCTGTACCCCTCCCGACCCCGTCTTTCCCCTACCCGTATAAAAATCTAATAAAATACATTTATAAAAAAAAAAAAGAATGTTAGTTTCCCCCCCCCCTTGTCCTTTAAAGGAAAGAAACTCAAGCAGATGCTACCTGCCTTCCATGTTTATGTATATATAAAATAGTCTATTCAGGGAAAGTTGCTTTTCTCAAATTTTTAAAAACCTGATTCCAGATCTCTAGAATCATCTCAAACACATCTCTCCATCTCTGTAGAAGTCTGGGCTCATAGTTGAAAAGATTTTCTTCTCAATATCTTGATTCAATATCCTCCTTCAGGTCTTTTGGAGGAGGAAAACTGTCATTTCTCTTAACCAGTGGTTTTTTTTTTTGTTGTTGTTAAAAAAAAAGGTGCCGGAACTCACACACGTCATACAACCCGTCTTGCCTACCCTACAAGGTTCCATCCAAAAAAGGTGCTGGAACTCTGTTCTGGGTGTTCTATGACAAAAGAAGCCCTGCTCTTAACCAGATGGATCTGTTCTTGCACAGTTGGAGAAATTGATTCAGTTATCACGTAAGGTTCTGGCTACCTGTTTGTTTTCCTAACGCTCTTATCATCTCTCTACTAAACAGATGTTCAGCTAAGCCCATTAATCATTCCTTCTGCTTTTTATCTGGTGCTGTTAAGTGATAAAGAAGTTACATCAGGCTACATCGCAAATGATTACAAATATCATAAAATTCTTTGTTGATGGATAAAGCTAGGGTTTTCAAGGGGATGTTCCAATTACTATTTTTTCCTCTCTTTTCCTAATAGGAACGATATTGAGCCAAAGCAGTACAGCAATTAAGAGGATGGACTAGAGCGATCTAGTCCTCTCCTGCCCGCAGGGCCACCCACTGCCTCCACGGCACACCACAGCAGATCACCCAGGCAGCCCACCAGCGTCATGGCGGCCGCGCCCTCTGTCCGTTCCCCGCAGCATCATTTGCACGCGATGGGGCCTGAGGGTGGAGTCTTGTCCCCACTGCCGAGCTGCCATGTGCTTGGCTGTGCCCGGGGCGCAGCCCAGGGTGACTCTCCTCCTAGAGGGCTGCTAGTGAGAAAGGGCAATGGGGTGGCGGGGCTGGGGAAATGGCGTGCGTGCCCACAGAGATGGCTCTGAGTGCCATCTCTGGCACATGTGCCATAGGTTCACCACCACTGCCCTATACTATTTCAGACAAGTGGCTGTCCAATCTCTTCTTAAAACCCTCCAGTTATGGAGTACCCACAATTTCTGGAGGCAAGTCCTTCCACTGATTAATTGTTCTCACTGACAGGAATTTTTTTCAATCTTTTATAAAACTTGGGGAAAATTTTATCAGTGGGTTGAAACACCTTAGAATATGAAGAGATATTAGAGATTTAGTATATTAAGTACCTGACAGGTTGCTTCTCTCCTTGATTAGTTTCCATCTGTTGCTTCTTGTCCTGCCTTCAGGTGCTTTGGAGAATAGATTGACTCCCTCTTCTTTGGGGCAGCCCCTGAGATACTAGAACACTGCTATCATGTCATCCTTTGTCTTTCCTTTCATTAAACTAGATATATTCTATTCCTGAAACTGTTCCTCGTTTATATTTTAGCCTCCAGTCCCTGAATCATCTTTGTTGCTCTTCTCTGTACTCTTTCTAGAGTCTCAACATCTTTTTTATATTATGGTGACCAAAACTGGATGCGATATTCCGTGTGTGATCTTACCAAGGCAAAAAATAATTGCCATTTTGATATGTGTACAGGATTGCAAGCGGGCCAAAGGATGAGATGGACGGCATATCGATGTAAACAATATAAATAATCTCTTTCAGATTAAAATAGAAACCAAACCAGTCTCCTATCCCTTCTAATTTAAACCAGCATGGGCTCTGATCAATATTTGCAGCTGAGGCTTGAAAATGACCTTCTAACTGTGGTCCAATTTTAAGTGAATCTTCCTGGTGGGTTAATCTGCTCTAAAAAGTCAGAATGCGAAACTCCATTGGCAGTTTTGCTTTTTTATATATTTAAACATGCCCATGTGAGTATTTCGTGCGAGTATATCGTATGATGCATATTTAATACGATTTGTTGGATTTAAATATAGATCAGTTTAAAAATAAGCGAGGGAGGATTAATGAAGAAAAGAGAATACAGCAGTGGGATGTTCCATCCAATCCTAATAAAAATAGATAATGAAATCCGCAGTTGTACACAAAGATGCTATAGAACGACTAATACAAAGAAAAAGATCAGAAAAAGAAGATTCGGAATTCCCGATTGGAAAGGGACCACTTACTTTGAGTTTTCCCAGGTGACCCTGAGGTGCTTCTGAGTCAGGAGAAGAAAGTTGTTCTTCAGTTTACTGGAGAGTCGCTCTTTATCGCGCAGCTTTATAGATGTGGAGAACGCTTTATCATAACCGGAAGCACTTTTATTCTTCCCTCTTGCTCACCTATGCCACAGTAGATATTACAACCTGGGCATATTGCTTGAAAAGTAAAGAACAGAAAACTTTGGACTCAGAGATTTCATGAAGCAGGAGATCCGCAAAATATAACAGGAAACAGCAAACATAGCCATCCATATAGTCTTCTAACCCAGCCAGAAATATTTTACCCGCCTTGTAGGGTGAAGTTCCAGATGGCATATGACCTTGAATTACACCATGGAAAAAAAGGGTGACGCCTACCAAGAGAGATAGGAAATGTTGAGGAAATCTGATGTGACTTGCAAAGAAGAATAGACTAGAATAGACTAGAATGGAATGGAACAGAATAGATCTGAAAGGGACCTTGGAGGTCTTCTACTCCAACCCTCTACTCAAGCAGGAGAAGATTGCAAACGATGTAGACTAGAGGCAGTTCTTCACTTACAACACTTCATTTAGTGACCATTCAAAGTTACAACATCACTGAAAAAAGTGACTAAAAGCCAACATGGGTTTGTGAAAAACAGATCATGCCAAACAAACCTTATTGCGTTCTTTGACCAAGTGACAAAATTGGTGGATCACAGGAATGCTGTAGATATAATTTACCTGGACTTCAGTAAGGCATTTGATAAAGTAGATCACAACCTACTACTCGATAAGATAGAAAAATGTGGGTCACGTGAAGTATTAATACCACTTTGCAATACCTTAGTAAGGCCACACTTGGAATACTGCGTCCAGTTTTGGTCACCACGATGTAAAAAAGATGCTGAGACTCTAGAAAGAGTACAGAGAAGAGCAACAAAGATGATTAGGGGACTGGAGGCTAAAGCACATAAGGAAAGGCTGCTGGAATTGGGTATGTCTAGTTTAATGAAGAGAAGGACGAGGGGTGACATGATAGCAGTGTTCCAATATCTCAGGGGACCCCTAAATGGTTTGAAAAGTTTGTGGATTTTGGCTTGATCTCATGGTTCCAAAAGAAGAAGCTCTTCAAAGAATTTTGAGGCATTGTTTTACTTTAAAGAACCTTTAATTTGCAACATAGCTTCGGCATGTACATAGTGTTGTATTCTTGGGTTCGTTCGCAAAGATGACGACACATGGTGTATCCAACAATCATTTATTGTTCTGTGTTCTCACTCCTCACAACAAAAAGCAACAAGAAAAGGCACACAGGCCTTTTATATGACCAAGACCCCAGACATTGACAACCAATAAGAATATAGCGTTTTCGCGCCTTGCGCATGTGCACAAGGCTGGCGCCGCTCTGTCTGGTCCCGGGCAGCTTTTGGAATTGGCCAGGACCGCAGGCCCGGGACACAACACATAGAGAAGCCAAAATCTGAATTCTTCTCCTCCAACACACAGTATCAAAGCATAACTCAATCCTTCATTTAACAGTCATAAATCACATTCTCCAATTAGTTTGAAGTGTGACCTTTCCCTCCCCTTATTTGCTTTAATTACAACTAACCTTGAACAATACTCTACTGAGATATTGTTATGGCTAACTATTGTCAAGCAAGAATATCTGATGTTGGCAGCATTGACACCATCCTTTTGGAATGCAAAGGAAAAAAAAAACCTTTGAGGGCAAGTTGTGATTTCTTTTTAATAGCATCCTTAATCAAAAACTCAAACTTAGAAGACTGGCAAAAATTGTGGGATAAAAATATTAAACTTACTAAAGCAGTAACATACAAAGAAAACTTATATAAAATGTTTTATAGGTGGCATATGACACCAGTTTGCTTAGCGAAAATGTTTACAAATTTATCAGATACATGTTGGAAATGTAAGCAAAAACTGGGTACTTATTATCACGCCTAGTGGACATGTTCTATTGCAAAAAAATATTGGTCTACGATTCATAGATGGTTAGTAAAGATGATGAAAATTCAGATAGAATTTAAACCAGAACTGTTCTTGTTAGGTATAGTAAGACCTAACTATGGTAAAGAAAATGATTATTTAATACTACTGTGTATTGACAGCTGCAAGAATAATTTTCGCCCACTTTTGGAAAAATGAAAACCTACCATCAGATCAGATTATAATTTTGAAAATTCTAGATTGTGCAGAAATGGACAGATTAATGTTAGAGATGAAGGAGAAAGAGGATTCGATCTTCTATAAAACCTGGGGGAAAATTTATCAGTGGGTTGAAACACGTTAGAATAAGAAGAGATGTTAGAGATTTATTATATCAAGTATTAAGCTTGATGTTTGGAAATAGTTGCTATGCTATTAACTATGCTAATTATTTAAAGGAATATTACTGCTTTACCAAAAGTTTGTTGTAACTATACCGGTCTACTTTTATAAATGTTTAGTATTATATAAACAATAATATTCAATATGAAGACCCGGATGACAGCTTGTTCACTGAATCACGTATCTACTGTTACTATCCACACCCTGTCCCCTTTATCCCGATTTCCCTGTACCCCTCCCGACCCCATCTTTTCCCTACCCATATAAAAATCTAATAAAATACATTTATAAAAAAACCCCTCAAACTTGTTTGTTATTAATTTTTCTTTCCTTCAGGAGAGAACAACTTTCAAGAAAGATAATACAAATTTGCCCTTCCATTTCTATAAATAGATGATAGAAGATATTTTCCTGGAAAAAAAATCAGCTAATAATCTTGCATGTGTCATTTAGAATTAATCATTAATCTCAAAGATATGTCCTATCACTGGAAGGGGAAGCAGGGAAAGAATTAATTCATTTGGGGTTTTTATTTTCCTCAACTTCTCCTCAGGTGCAAAATATCTCAAAATGAGAAAGGGAGGGAGGGAGGAAGCAGGCAATAGAAAGATGGATGGATGGATGGATGGATGGAAGGAAGGAAGGAAGCACGGAAGGAAGGAAGGGGAGAGAAGAGAATAAAATAGAGGGAGGAAGAGAAGGAGGGAAGGAGAGAGGGAAGAGAAGAATTCAACATTGGCTAAGACATTTGAGTTTTGAGATAGAGAAAATGATGGTGCCACTCTTGTTTTATCAACAAAAACAGACTGAATCTTTATCTCCTGCTTGGCAACATATTCCAGCTTCTCTAAGGGGAATAAATCAGCATAGGACATGCTTGGTATGTCTACTTCCTGATACAAGCCAGAAGCCATGGCCTTTCTGTTCTTGCTTTCTTCTCATCATCTACTAGGTATCTACATCTACACAGGATGTGGCCAACACAAGTCAAGATGGTGGTGATTAAGGCAGAATCCAAATGCCACCTCTTGTTTTACTTGATAGACATGAAGAACAGAAAAAGCTTTACCAAAAAGGGAAGAAATGTACTGTTTCTTTCAGAAGTTCCTTCACACTTTGAAGAACTTTTTGGAACATCTCCAGAGCTGTGATGTCTATATACCTCATTTCAAATATAAGATTCCAGGTTCACAATTTCACAATAGTTCACCATTTCAAAATAGAACATTTTTTTTCAATTATGTTGGCTTTCAAAATCTGATTTCTTGTGTCAGCAGAAAGTGATATTTTTAGCTGCTTTATGGCTTTTATTATTAAAAAAAAACCCACCCTGCTTTAGGACAGAATCAAACGTCCTTTTAATTATACAACATTTATAGCTTGTTTGATTCCTCTTTGGTCAATGCCCGGAACACAGAAATATGCTTCATTTCCTTGTTTAAACTTTAAGCTGCCGCCCAGCTATAGGCCGATGATTGCTTTTACGGAAAATGTGCTCAGTTCTAATATGAGGAAAGCCATAAAACTTCCCAAATGATCTTCTGCCTTCTATCTTCTGTTCTTCTACTGCTTGGATTAGCAGAGAAACAAAGAAGGCTTGCAGAAATACACAGAGGGTGTACTGATTAATGGCTAAAAGAAAGCTGGATTTGATCGGAAATGAACTGGGATGGAAGGGTGACACCCACAAAAGTAGACCTGGGAGATTCCCACACCAAGAAGTAGTGATGGTGAAGTACAGCAAGAAACGTGTGAGAAGACAAGCTCCTTCATCTTGATTTCTTCTAGGCTCACGCATTCTGGAAAACTGTAACCCTAGTTCCATTGCAAGAACAAATATTTTGGCCCCTCATGCTTTTTAAATTCCAGGAGAAAAACTCCTTGCCACTGGAGTAGTGGCTGTGAGGGAGGCAGAAACTCTCTTTCTCATAAAAACCAGCAGCCAAGGCAATGAGCATAAGATGCTTTGGGCAATGGACCTTCTACCAGGGAATTGTAGATTTGATAGACATGGGAGTAAAGTCGCCATTGTTGCACAGCAATTAGTTCATGTGTGAGAGAAAGAGGAAGAAAAAAAAGGGCGTAGAAAAGCAGCTCAATGCTCAGGAAGAAATGGCATGAGATAAAGATGTAGAAAGATTCCACTTTGCCATTTCTCAAGGTTTTCGCCTTCTGTTAAACACTCACTACAGCCCTTGTGGGTGGTGGAAAATGGTCCCTTCCTTCTACCAGGTCCTGCTAGGACAGGGGTAGACAACCGTGGCTCTTTTATGACTCGTGGACTTCAACTCCCAGAATTCCTGAGCCAGCCATGCTGAGGGGAAAGGGAGAGGTTTCCAAGCTGAGCCATGCTGGTTCAGGAATTCTGGGAGTTGAAGTCCACCAGTCATGAAAGGGCCAAGGTTGCCTGCCCCTGCCCAAATGCCTGAATTTTGACCACGTGACCGTGAGGAAAAAATATTTAAATATTTAAACTAGGGGTCTTAAAACTTGGCGCCCTCATGACTCGTGGACTTCAACTCCCAGAATTCCTGAGCCAGCATGGCTCAGCTTGGAAACCTCTCCCTTTTCCCTCAGCATGGCTGGCTCAGGAATTCTGGGAGTTGAAGTCCACAAGTCATGAGGGCGCCACGTTTTAAGACCCCTAGTTTAAATATTTAAATATTTTTCCTCACGGTCACGTGGTCAAAATTCAGGCATTTGGGCAGGGGCAGGCAACCTTGGCCCCTTCATGACTGGTGGACTTCAACTCTCAGAATTCCTGAGCCAGCCATGCTGAAGGGAAAGGGAGAGGTTGCCATGCTGAGCCATGCTGGCTCAGGAATTCTGGGAGTTGAAGTCCAGGAGTCATTAAAAAAGCCAAGATTGCCTACCCCTTGTTAGGACTATGCTTTTCTGTTACGTATCTTCTCCCTCTGAAACCTCCCAAGCTACCTTCCCAATCTGAAGAAAACTCAGTAGGAGCCATTGCTTTAGGACAGGATTGTCCAACCTTGGTCACTTTAAGACTTGTGGACTTCAACTCCCAGAATTCCCCAGCCAGCATGGCTGGCTGGGGAATTCTGGGAGTTGAAGTCCACAGGTCTTAAAGTGGTCAAGGTTGGATACCCTTGCTGTAGGATGTCTTCTCTCGAGATGAAAGGAAAGTGAGGGAAAACTATGGGAGAAACAGGTTGTACAATGGATTCTCTTCATACGCATACGCCGCTATGAGGATTCTCAGTCATCCAGGTCATCAGTGTATCAAAAGTGGCTTTTATTTTTGAAAAGGCAATTGGACTGATTTTTTTTTGAGGAAGAAGATGTTTTGCTTCCTATTCTGGAAGCTTCACCAGTTGTATTGCATGGTGTGGGAGAGGGAAGGACAGTTATTGACAGTTGAGATTAGTTGGTGGAGGGGATGATAAGTTCTGACAGGATGGGGGGAGAATGGAAAGATTGTGTGTTTTTTGCAGTCAACTAGTTTTAACTCTCTCTCTAAGACTGCATTGGGGTTACTTGGGGTGTTATCTGTAACCTGAGGGTCACCTGAACCTATAATAATAATAATAATAATAATAATAATAATAATAATAATAATAATAATAATAATAATAATAATAATAATAATAATAATAATAATAATAATAAAGTTGGAAGGGACCTTGGGGATCATCTAGTCCAACCCCCTGCTCAGGCAGGAAACCCTACATCATTTCAGACAAATGGCTGTCCAGTTTCTTCTTAAAAACTTCCAGTGTTGGAGCATTCACCGCTTCTGGAGGCAGGTTGTTCCACTGGTTAATTGTTCTAACTGTCAGGAAGTTTCTCCTTAGTTCTAGGTTGCTTCTCCTGCTTCCATCCTTGAGAATTTCTGAGAAATTCTTCATCTTTAGAAAAAAAAAATCTTTAGGAACAAATTTCCTGCAGGATACAATTTTTACAATAGGCAGGGCATCTCAGCAAGTTTCTTGGCCACCCATTCTGGATTGAACCTGATTAAAGTATATGTTGCAAATTACAGTACTAAAAGGTAAGCAAATAAAGTGATATTTATGATGACTGAAGTATAATTCCAAGAATGTATGCTTGAACAAGGTATCCCCACATGATTAAAAGTCTACTCACTAGGAAAAAAATGTTTGTATGCCTTACCTGATCTCTTGTGTATTAATAATGCTATTATTATTATTATTATTATTATTATTATTATTATAAATACAAATAAAAACAGGCAGGCAGGAAAAGTAAGGAAGGAAGGAAGGAAAGAAGAAGGAGGAGGAAGAGGAAGAGGAGGAGGAGGAGGAGAAGGAGAAGGAGAAGGAGAAGGTGAAGGTGAAGGTGAAGGTGAAGGAGAAGGGAGGGAGGACAAGGAGGGGGAGGGTACAGAAATATATATAAAAAGAAAGGAAAACAAAAATATATACAAAGAATGGCTTCTGACTACTTCTTCCAAGATTATAAGAAACACGTTCAACTCTTAATTTAAGGCTATAATATAGTGTCCACACTCAAAAAAATAAACTTTAATAATCATCAATTCCATAAGTCATAATTTGTTGTTGTTCCAATTAACTGTAGTCTTGTGGAAAACGAAAGGAACTTTTACGAATTCCAAAGGGTGCAGAGAGGTTTATTTGAGCAAGGTTCAGAAGCAGTAACAATAAGCAATTCTGAACCCCAAGGGGGGTTCCAAACTACAGTTTTATAGCTTTCTTTTCTCAGGAACAAAGAAGCACACATAGAAATCTACATTGTATTTCATCAGGTTAGTTTCTCACAGGCATACAAAGAAGAGAGTCTTACTTGATGCATTGTTTCTGAATGCAATGTGCTTTTGGTTAGTCACGTATTTGCTAACACAGCTTTATTCCAGTAATTGTGCAGACTCGTCATTTTGCTTTAGTGATTTTTCATTATCATTATTATTATTCTACATTTTACTACTTTAGTAGGTGAACTTCTTCGATGACTTTTCTCTCAAAGAGCCTCCCATTTAGCCATCGTTGTGAGTTCTGTCACCTTCATTAACCATTCCTCTGTTGTAGGTATCCAGGACCCTTGCGATGCCTTCAAAAATCATGCCGCTGGTATCATATATAAAATAAAATACCCTGTGATTTTATTTTTTTTTGTAAAGCACGTATCCATAAACCCGGTTTTCCTGTTCCCAAGCTATCGTTTGTTGGGTGTGGCTGATGAACTTTGGAGTCTAAAAATAAACAGGTGTACAACATATAAATAGCATCTGGGCAAATTTTAACTTCCTCTCATAAGCAATTCATTGCATGTTCAAGGACACATTGATGAGGATCTCATTTGTCAACCTTAGCTGTGAATTTCCCTTTTTTTTCTTAGTTCATTCTCCATTTGTGTCCCAAGAACAAAATATGTGAATTTCTACTTGCTGGCCCACCACTTGTGGAACCTCAACTTACATTCATTGAGTGACCCTCCCAAGTTACAACGGCTTATGGTGGTTTTCACACAACTAGTGCAGCATGCCCGTGATCACGTGATCAAAATTCGGACGCTTGGCAACTGGTTCATATTTAGGACCGTTGCTGTGTCCCAAGATCACGTGATCTCCTTTAGCGATCCTCTGACAAGCAAAGTAAACGGGGAAGCCCAATTCACTTAACAACCGTGTTGCTCATTTAATAACTATCGTTCAATCTATCCGTCCATCAGCCTGGGGGGGAGCTTTTGACCCCCTCGGAGAAGGTCCGCAACTTGGGCGTCCTCCTCGATCCACAGCTAAATTTGGAACATCATTTTTTGGCTGTGGTGAGGAGGACATTTGCCCAGGTTCGCCTGGTGCACCAGTTGCGGCCCTATTTGGACCGGGAGTCTCTTCTCACAGTCACTCATGCCCTTATCACCTCGAGGCTCGACTACTGCAATGCTCTCTACATGGGGCTACCTTTGAAAAACGTTCGGAGACTTCAGGTAATGCAGAATGCAGCCGCGCGAGCAGTGTTGGGCTTGCCCAGAAATGCCCACATTTCGGCATCACTCCGCGAGCTGCATTGGCTGCCAATTGGTCTCCGAACCCAATTCAAAGTGTTGGTTATGACCTATAAAGCCCTACATGGCATCGGACCAGGTTACTTACGGGACCTTCTGCTGCCCCATGAATCCCAGCGGCCGCTTAGGTCCCACAGAGTCGGCCTTCTCCAGGTCCCGTCAGCCAGACAGTGTCGCCTGGCAGGGCCTAGGGGAAGAGCCTTCTCTGTTGCGGCCCCGGCCCTCTGGAACCAACTTCCCCCGGAGATCCGTGTCGCCCCCACCCTCTCCGCCTTTCGTAAATTACTTAAAACACACCTCTGCCAGCAGGCCTGGGGCAGCGAACATCTTGCCCCAAACCAGTGTATGTCTGTGTGTATGTTGAATGATTGGTTTTTTTTAAATTAAGGGGTTTTATATACATGTATTTTTATATGTTGATTTCTACTATGTTGTGAGCTGCCCTGAGTTCTCCGGAATAGGGCGGCATAGAAGTCAAATAAATAATAATAATAATAATAATAATAATAATAATAATAATAATAATAATAATAATAATAATAATAATAATAATAATAATAATAATAATAATAATAATAATAATAATAATAATAATAACTGCCCTGATTCACTTAACAACTGTGGCAAGAAAGGTGAGAAAATGGGGCAAAACTTTCTTAACCAACTATATTGCTTAGCAACAGAACTTTGGGCCCCTCAGAGACCTCCTCTCTTTTCCTCCCATTTCTTTCCTTCCTTTCCTTTCAGTGCTTCCTGTATAGATACAGGGCCCTGGTTCCTCATTTAAATCTTTATTTATTTATGGCTCCCCTTTCACTTACACCTTAGGGACAGATTACAGCCTCAAAGTAGTCAGAAAACCCTGAATTAAACTAGACCCTCTGTCATTCCTATGAAGGTAGGGGAGAGGGGGTGTCTATATAACTTGTCTCTACACAACAGGCCTTATTCCATTCTGTTCCGTTCTATTCCAAACTGCCTCTTGTCTAGGCAGTTAGAAAACCAGGCGCCTCTATTCGTAGGCCATGTTTAAACTCTGTTAGGTGTTTTTGCCTTCAACCACTCCAGGTAACTGTTTAAATCCTGATAACTTGTTATTGACTCCGTGTGCAATGTGAAGCCACATTGATTGGTTAGTTTCTGATTCAATTTGCTGGGAAATTTGAACGAATTAAATCAGTACTGTCACTAGGTAGGGTGTTACCAGTGATGGGATTCAGCCAGTTCACACCATTTTGGCAGAACCGGTAACTAATTTTTTGTTGCCCAGATCGGACTTCTGGAAGCGGCATCCAGAGAACCGGTTGTTGACATATTTGAATCCCACCACTTCCTTCCTTCCTTCCTTCCTTCCTTCCTTCCTTCCTTCCTTCCTTCCTTCCTTCCTTCCTTCCTTCCTTCCTTCCTTCCCTCCCTCCCTCCTTCCTTCGTTCCTTCCATCCTTCCCTCCCTCCCTCCCTCCTTCCTTCCTTCCTTCCTTCCTTCCTTCCTTCCTTCCTTCCTTCCTTCCTTCCTTCCTTCCTTCCTTCCTTCCTTCCTGTGGTAGGATTCAGCCAGTTCGCACCACTTTGGCAGAACTGGTAGCTAGTTTTTTGTTGCCCAGCCCCAGAACGGAGTTCCAGAAGCGGCATCCACACAGAGAACCGGTTGTTCGCCTATTTGAATCCCACCACTGGGTGTTACATTGATTTGAATCTTTTTTCAACCCACTTTTGTTATGGCTTATACATAACTCAAGGCAATAAACGAACCACATGCCTTCCTCCTCCTATTTTCCCCATAATAACAACAGCCCTATCAGCTGGGTTGGGCTGAGAGGGGGGAACTGGGCCAAAGTCACCCAGCTGGTTTTTTTTTTCCATACCATTATGAGTACAGGCAATCCTTGATCTGTCACCACAACGGAGCCCAAAATTTCCATTACTAAGTGAGAAATTTGCCCCATTTTACGACCCTTCTTGCAAGAGTTGTTAAGTGAATCACTGCAGTTGTTAAATGAGTAACCAGGTTGTTAAGTGAATCTGGCTTCCCCATTGACTTTGCTTCTCAGAAGGTTGCCCAAGAGGTTCACATGACCCCGGGACACTGTGACCGTCGTAAATGTGAGTCAGTTGCTAGGCGCCTGAATTTTGATCATGTGACCATAGTCATGCTACAGTCATGAGTGTGAAAAGCGGTCCTATGCCATTTTTTTTTCAGCGCCGTTGTTACTTCGAACCGTCACTAAATGAATTGCTGTAAATCAAGAACCACCTGTACGGTGATGTGTTAATCTCCTGTTCTCATAATGTTGCTACTTTGGGAAGGGATGTAGCTGAACAACTAATAATAATATATATGATAATGTCTGCTAACTTTATGATTCTTACACCTTTGCTCTCTTAATCCCTACAGAAAGGTCAAAATGGGCTCCTCCCCTTTCCTCGTGAGGCCTTTATGGAACGATACGCTTATCCAAAATTAATTTAATCATAGTTTAGTCAATTAACCCACCTTGGGTCATCCTGGGGTCATGTGATCACCATTTGTCACCTTCCCACCTGGCTTCTGACATATTATTATCATTATTATTATTTATTGGATTTCTATGCCGCCCTATTCCAGGAACTCAGGGCAGCTCACAGCATAAATAGAAATCAACATTAAAATACATATATAAAAATACATATATAAAAAGAACCCCTAAGTTAAAAAACCAATCATCCAACAAACATACACACAAACATACACTGGCTAGGGGCAAGATGTCAACTGCCCCAGGCCTGTCAGCAAAGATGTGTCTTAAGGAGTTTACGAAAGGCGGAGAGGGTGGGGGCGATACGGACCTCTGGGGGGAGTTGATTCCAGAGGGCCGGGGCCGCAACAGAGAAGGCTCTTCCCCTAGGCCCCGCCAGGCGACACTGTCTGGCTGACGGGACCTGGAGAAGGCCGACTCTGTGGGCCCTAACCGGTCGCTGGGTTTAATGGAGCAGCAGACGGCCCCGTAAGTAACCTGGTCCGATGCCATGTAGGGCTTTATAGGTCATAACCAACACTTTGAATTGCGTTCGGAGACCAAATAGGCAGCCAATGCAGCTCGCGGACTGATGCTGAAATGTGGGCATTTCTGGGCAGACCCAACACTGCTCGCGCGGCTGCATTCTGCATTACCTGAAGTCTCCGAACGTTTTTCAAAGGTAGCCCCATGTAGAGAGCATTGCAGTAGTCGAACCTCAAGGTGATAAGGGCATGAGTGACTGTGAGAAGACACTCCCGGTCCAAATAGGGCCGCAGCTGGTGCACCAGGCGAACCTGGGCAAATGTCCTCCTCGCCACAGCCGAAAGATGATGTTCCAGATTTAGCTGTGGATCGAGGAGGACACCCAAGTTACGGACCTTCTCCGAGGGGGTCAAAAACTCCCCCCCCCAGGTTGATGGACGGATGGAAGCTGGACGGGGGAAGCTGGATCCAGTTAATGATGTCCTGCAGAGATTCCTTTAACTGTGGCAGAACAGATCACAAATTTTTCCAGGATTCGTTCGCTTAGCAACCACCTGGCTTAAGCCACAAAAATCTGGTGCCAGTTGGGATTGTAAGTCGAGGACTATCTGAAAAGCGATTGTACAGTGTCCTGAAAATTTGCTGTGCACAATGAAAGCAACTTTCAGAAAACCTTCGGGTGGGGACCACCGGGTGTTCCTTTTCAGCCTTGCTAGAATTTGATTTATTAGGGCTGTGCTAGGTGTCCCTTCAAATGGACTATCTGGGCTGTAATGCACATTGAGGACACTGTCCTTCTTTTTTGGGGGGGGGAGGAAGAAGGTTACAGTTTATTGAAGAAGCAGAAAGATGGTCCTTGCAAGGAGCAGAGAGGAAAGAGACCTTGAGCACATGGGCAGTAGGTTTTTATACCCCCTCTAGCCTTTTGGAATAGTTTCCTGTTCCTGTGGCATGAACCTTGAAGCTATTTCTGAGTGTTTTTCTAGGACTTGATATCTGTGGTTTAATCCTATTATCATATCCTGCTTGCCAGGTGATGGGGTTAATCACTCCTAGAGTTTGGGTGGAGCATACAGATCTTCTGTTTGTCTTCTTGAGTGCCCTGGCTTCAGCTTTCTGATGGTTCTACATCTGCATTCCTATGGGGCTAGCTCTTGCTTGGGGCACGGGGTCCTCCAGTTAAGGAATTAACTCTTGATGACTGCATGGCCAAATCCTCACCAGTTCACTCTGTCTCCAATAACAACCCATCCATGGTTCTTGCATGGGTTAGGGTTGATTTTTTTTCTTTCAACCAGACCATCCTCCTCTCTTCCCCGTCTCTCCCCTCCTTCCTTTCTTCCTTCCTTCCTTCCTTCCTTCCTCCCTCCCTCCCTCCCTCCCTCCCTTCCTTCCTTCCTTCCTTCCTTCCTTTGTATAGTTGCATTTTCAAGTCTGGTGCTTCTTACTCAACTTCAAACAGAAACGAAGGCTCATTTGTATTGTCTTTCTTTTTTCTTTTGAGGAGAGAAATAGTCGATTTTACTGCGTCTGGCAGTCTAGGGATTGACCATCCCCAAAACAGGTCTTCTCTGCACAAAGATCAAAGCCAGTGGAATTGACCATCTCTAATGGCTTCTCTTACCTTGGGCTGCTGCATTATTGGAGCGTTGCTGTACCTCACAGATAAAAGTAAGGAAAAGTCCTAAAGCATCCTTCTAAGTCAATGTTTCTCAACCCTGACAACTTTAAGATGGGTGGACTTCAACTCCCAGAATTCCTCAGCCACAAATCACCTAAGATTTTGGCACTCTTTCATGAAATCTGTTGTGATTGGTTCAGAGTCACCCAGCTCACTTTGATGCCTAAGGCAGAGTAGAACTCACCGTCTCCTGGTGATTGGCTCAAAGCCACCCAGCCAGCTTTCATGCCTAAAGTGAAACTAGAATCCATAGTCTCCTGTTTTCTAGTCTGGTGACTCAACCACTAAACCCAATTCCCTTTTTGCTCAATGGAGTATTTATTTATTTTTATTAATTTCACTTCTATGCCGCCCTATTCCGGAGAACTCAGGGCGGCTCACAACATAATAGAAATCAACAATTAGAAATACATATATATAAAAACCCCTAATTTAAAAGAAAAACCAATCATTCAACATACACACAGACATACACTGGCTAGGGGCAAGATGTCAACTGCCCCAAGCCTGCCGGCAGAGGTGTGTTTTAAGTAATTTACGAAAGGCGGAGAGGGTGGGGGCGACACGGATCTCCGGGGGAAGTTGGTTCCAGAGGGCCGGGGCTGCAACAGAGAAGGCTCTTCCCCTAGGCCCCGCCAGGCGACACTGTCTGGCTGACGGGACCTGGAGAAGGCCGACTCTGTGGGCCCTAACCGGTCACTGGGTTTCATGGGGCAGCAGACGGTCCCATAAGTAACCTGGTCCAATGCCATGTAGGGCTTTATAGGTCATAACCAACACTTTGAATTGGGTTCGGAGACCAATTGGCAGCCAATTCAGCTCGCGGAGTGATGCTGAAATGTGGGCATTTCTGGGCAAGCCCAACACTGCTCGCGCGGCTGCATTCTGCATTACTTGAAGTCTCTGAACATTTTTCAAAGGTAGCCCCATGTAGAGAGCATTGCAGTAGTCAAGCCTCGAGGTGATAAGGGCATGAGTGACTGTGAGAAGAGACTCCCGATCCAAATAGGGCCGCAACTGGTGCACCAGGCGAACCTGGGCAAATGTCCTCCTCGCCACAGCCGAAAAATGATGTTCCAAATTTAGCTGTGGATCGAGGAGGACGCCCAAGTTGCGGACCTTCTCCGAGGGGGTCAAAAGCTCCCCCCCCAGGCTGATGGACGGATAGATTGAGTTATCTTTGGGAGGCAGAACCCATAGCCACTACGTCTTGTCGGGGTTGAGTTTGAGCCTGTTGGCACCCATCCAAACCCTAACAGCCTCCAGACATCGACACATCACTTCTGCTGCTTCACTGAAATGACACGGGGTGGAGATGTAAAGCTGGGTATCATCAGCATACTGATGATATCTCGCCCCGTGTTGTCGGATAATCTCACCCAGCGGTTTCATGTAGATATTAAACAGCAGAGGGGAGAGGACCCTAGAAAATAAATTAATTCAGTCCCAAAGCCCACCTCCACTTCTGTAACATGTTGAACCAGCTCCCGTAAAGACCTAATAATGCATTTGTACAGCCTGCTAAAGAAAGTTAATTTTAACCTTTGGTGGGGGTGATTTGTGTAGATGGGTGGATGTGGTTTTGCATGCTGTGCTGCCTGTATTGCTCAGTGGCCCATGTGAATCTTGTACTTAGGATAAGTATATTGTGAGAATCTAGAGCCGTGGTGGCACAGTGGTTAGAATGCAGTATTGCAGGCAAATTCTGCCCACTGCCAGGAGTTTGATCCTGACCGACTCAAGGTTGACTCAGCCTTCCATCCTTCCAAGGTTGGTGATAGATGGACCCAGACTGTTGGGGGCAATAGGTTGACTCCGTAGACTGCTTAGAGAGGGCTGTAAAGCAGTATGAAGTGGTATATAAGTCTTAAGTGCTATTGCTAGAGCCAAATACTCCCATTTTAAATGTGCTTTTTGGGAAAACAGTCAAAGGTATTGCCTAGCTTGCATTCATGGGTCTTTGGATGAAACAAGGCAGCCACCTAATTTTAACACTGTCCAAGAAATGCACACAAACACACACACACACACAAATAAATCCAAGAAATGAACCACTCAACTCTTGTTCCATCCTTTGCTTTTAGGTTGGTCTTTAACATGTGATGTTTGTAGAATTTCTAAGGAAGATTGTGCTGGAGAAACACAAGTGTGCTATTCTATCTTAGAGCGGTGTGCTACTTTCCAATCAAAAAACCACAAAAGTAAGCAGAAAAGACCACTCTAGAAGTCTCATCCCAATATTTCCAATTGTGCGCATGGGAATATGAGTCTCTCCCATCAACCCCTCTGGAAAACTTTGCCAGATTTTCATGAATGTTATGAATATACTGTTTTTTTTAAAGATACAAGTAACCCTTGACTTATGATCGTAATAGAGCCCAAAATTTCTGTTGCTACACGAGACCTTTGTTAAGTGAGTTTTGCCCCATTTTTGCAACCTTTCCTGCTACAATTGTTAAGTGAAACACTGCAGTTGTTAAGTTTGCAACACAGTTGTTAAGTGAATCTGGCTTCCCCATTGACTTGGCTTGTCAGGAGGTCCCAAAAGAGGATCACATGACACCTCCCAGGACGTCACGACTGTCATAAATAGGAACCAGTTGACAAGCATCTGAATTTTGATCACATGACTACAGGGATGCTGCAATGTCTTGAGGGCGAAAAACGGTCATAAATCCCCTTTTTTCAGCAACGTTGTAACTTCGGTCACTAAATGAACTGCTGTGAATTGAGGACTGACTGTATTTTTTATTATTATTACACTATGCCTTTTTGGTAAAGGCTTTTTTTCATTTTGCTGCTGAATGAACTTTGGCAAACAAAGTGATCAACATAAGCAACTGATTTTTTAAAATCCTTATGAACCTCTTTCAGATGTGTCCCTTTTTCCGGTTGCTCCTATATTTTCCCCAAGAAATTATTGTCATCCTAGCTCTGTTTCTCAACCTTTTCACCTTTAAGATGAGTTGATTTCAACTCCCAGAATTCCCCAGCCAGCCATCTTCTGGGAGATGAAGTCTACCTATCTTAAAGTTGCTAAGAGTGAGAGACCGGCTAAGTATACTCTTTCCCCAAAATTCCTAAATCTTCCACAGATAGTCCTTGACTTATAACTACAATGGAGCCTAAAACTGTCCATTGTTAAGTGAAACATTTGTTAAGTGAGTTTTGCCCCGTTTTACCACCTTTCATGCCACCGTTGTTAAGTGAATCCTGCTAAGTTAGTAACCAGGTTCTGAAGAGATCTTGCTTCCCCATTCTTTGCTTGTCAGACGGTCGCAAAAGGGGAACACATGACCTTGGGACACAGCAACAGTCATAAGCATGAACCAGTTGCCAGGCATCTGAATTTTGATCACGTGATCATGAGGAGGTTAGAACAATTAACCAGTGGAACAACTCGCCTCCAGAAGTTGTGGGTGCTCCAACACTGGAGGTTTTCAAGAAGAGACTGCACAGCCATTTGTCTGAAATGGGATAGGGCAGTGGTGGTGAACCTATGACACGCGTGCCAGAGGTGGCACTCAGAGCCTTCTCTGTTGGCACACACAACGACACCACCACCAGCAGCAGGTCCACCCAGCACAAAGGAGGCAAAGTAGCCGACTTGCAAGCTTGAGTAGAGGTGGTAGAGCAGAGGTAATAATAATAATAATAATAATAATAATAATAATAATAATAATAATAATATAGTAGTAGTAGTAGTAGTAGTAGTAGTAGTAGTAGTAGTAGTAGTAGTAGTAGTAATGTTGGAAGGGACCTTGGAGGTCATCCAGTCCAACCCCCTGCTCAGGCAGGAAACCCTATACCATTTCGGACAAATGGCTGTCCAGTCTCTTCTTAAAAACTTATTTATTTATTGATTGATTGATTTGATTTGACTTCTATGCCGCCCTATTCTGGAGAACTCAGGGCGGCTCACAACATAAATAGAAATCACCAGTTAAAATACATATATAAAAACCCCTAAGTTAAAAGAAAACCAATCATTCAACAAACATACACACAAACATACACTGGCTAGGGGCAAGATGTTAACTGCCCCAGGCCTGCCGGCAGAGGTGTGTTTTAAGCAGTTTACGAAAGGCGGAGAGGGTGCGGGCGATACGGATCTCCAGTGTTGGAGCATTCACAACTTCTGGAGGCAGGTTGTTCCACTGATTCTCACAGTCAGCAAATTTCTCCTTAGTTCTAGGTTGCTGCTCTCCTTGGTTAGTTTCTATCCTTTGCTTCTTGTCCTGCCCTCAGGCGCTTTGGAGAATAACTGCTTGACTCCCTCTTCTTTGGGGCAGCCCCTGAGATATTGGAACACGGCTATCATGTCTCCCCTTGTCCTTCTCTTCATCAGACTAGACATACCCAATTCCAGCAACGGTTCCTTATATGTTTTAGCCTCAAGTTTTAGAAGTGCCCAAGTTGTCATCTTCTTCTCTACCACAAACCACCCCTCCTCTCACCATAGGAACTGGGGGGGGGGGGGCAAATAACCAAACCTTGCTAAAAGAAGAAATGAATAATGTGGTGTCACTCCTCCTGGAATACTGCTATCATGCCCCCCCTCGTCCTTCTCACCAACCATTGTCAGTTGGCGGACTGGAAGAAAAGGGAGGGGAAGCATTTTACATGCGTGTGTGCACGCATGGGGCCACTAGCATGCACGCGCTGCAAATAAGGCAGGACTAGTGCCTGCGTGATACTCACTAGCCCTGTCCCATTCTTGCGTGGTACGGTGCCTTGTATCTGCACCCTGCGGCGCAACAGCAGCCATTTTTGCATCTTGCAGCACGGTGGCCCATTTTTGCGCTCCAGGTTTTTGCATGTCAGAGGCGGCACTCAGAGGTGCCTCCCTGCCCCCCCCCCAGGGCACCGCAATGCTGATGGGCCCCTGGCACTTTGCAGTAAATAAGTGGGATTTGGGTTGCGGTTTGGGCACTCGGTCTCTAAAAGGTTCGCCATCACTGGTATAGGGTTTCCTGCCTGAACAGGGGGTTGGACTAGAAGACCTCCAAGGTCCCTTTCCAATTCTGTTATTCTGTTATTCAGGGTTTTTTTTCAATTTACATATGTGCATGTGTGCATGACCACACATCTTTCCAGCCCTCTTGATTAGGCCCACCACAAAAGTCCCTGTTTCTCACGTGGCCCCTTGGGAAAATTAATGGCCCACCCCTGGTATAAAGTGTCTCTAGTTGGAGATGGTCAACCCACGGCCACCATTTAGGACTGAAACATTTCTTTCTCCTTCATCATTACAGGTGGAAAATTTATGACAAGAAAAGCCTGTGTCCAAGCAAATAGCTGCTATGAAAACGTCACCAGTGTGGACCTGGGGGACAGAGGGGTTATCTCATCCAAGCTGACCTGTTGTTCTGGTGCTGCATGCTTAAAAGCTCTGCCCCCTTGTATGTAGGCCACTTTCTACTGAACTGCTGAAAGGACTGGGTGGTCAACAAGAGATAGAGGGTTCTACAGCCATTTGCACTATTCAGGAGAGCCTGAGGGCACAGAGCAACCTCCAAGTGGCTTCAACAACTCTCAGAAAGAGTACTAATGACCGGATGACTGCAAGGAATATAAATCCTTGCCGCCATTCAGTCAGCACTGATGAAGCTTCTTGGATAAGAAGCAAAGCATCTTCAGGGAAAAACAAAGCCCCGTTGCCTTTTGAAAACAAAACAAGGCATCTTTGAGACAATCATGACCTGGATGACTGAGACTGTCCATAGATATCTTCCCTGCATTATTAAACACACATTATTAGATACACCAGACAAATTCCTTGTGTGTCTAATCACACTTGGCCAAAGAGAGTATTCCATTCCATTCCATTCTTTATGGTTGAAAATCCCCATTGCAGTCTGTGGCCCCACGTACCATTCCCAAGAAGAGTAGCCCCAAATGCACACACAAAAAAGAGTTTATGCAAAAATAAGGTATGAACTATTTGTTTATTTATTTATTTGTTTGTTTATTTAATTGGACTTGTATGCCGCTCCTCTCCGAAGACTCGGAGCGGCTTACAACATATACAAAACATCAAAGAATCTAAGTCCAATCAAAATATTAAAAATGGACACCCAACACACGTACAACTTTCAAACACAGTCCACAATCATCCCCAGGCCTGCCGGCAAAGATAGGTTTTTAGATTCTTTCGGAAGGCCGGGAGAGTGGGAGAAACGCGGACTTCAAGGGGCAGTTGGTTCCAGAGGGTGGGCGCCACAACAGAGAAGGCCCTCCCCTTAGGACCCGCCAAACAACATTGTTTCGCTGACGGGACCCGGAGGAGGCCGACCCTGTGCGCTCTCACCGGTCGTAGGGAAGTATGTGGCAGAAGGCGGTCACTATGAGGAGAACTAGAACTAGAGAACTAGATATCGTGTTTCCCAACCGGGCCAAATTTAAGAGGGATGGAATTCACCTGCTAGAGTTCCTTAGCCAGCCTGAATTCTGAGCAGTTAGAATAGAATAAGAATAGAATTAAAACTTTATTGTCACTTTAAATGTACACTAATCAAGTATACATTAAAATGAAATTTCATTGCATTAAGCTTTTAAAAAATACCATTATGCATATACCTCCACACACATACACATATATGGCACAGAGAAAAATTTATTTTATTTTATTTATTTATTAAATTTCTATGCCGCCCTATTCCGGGAACTCAGGGCGGCTCACAGCATAAATAGAAATCCAATATAAAAAACTACATAATACATATATAAAAAATACATATATAAAAAAAGAGAACCCCTAAATTAAGAAACCATTCAGCAAACGTACACACAAACATACACTGGCTAGGGGCAAGATGTCAACTGCCCCAGGCCTGTCGGCAGAGATGGGTCTTTAGTAGTTTACGAAAAGCGGAGAGGGTGGGGGCGATATGGATCTCCAGGGGGAGTTGATTCCAGAGGGCCGGGGCCGCAACAGAGAAGGCTCTTCCCCTAGGCCCCACCAGGCGACACTGTCTGGCTGACGGGACCTGGAGAAGGCCGACTCTGTGGGCCCTAACCGGTCGCTGGGTTTCATGGGGCAGCAGGCGGTCCCATAAGTAACCTGGTCCGATGCCATGTAGGGCTTTATAGGTCATAACCAACACTTTGAATTGCGTTCGGAGACCAATTGGCAGCCAATGCATCTCGCGGAGTGATGCCGAAATGTGGGCATTTCTGGGCAAGCCCAACACTGCTCGTGCGGCTGCATTCTGCATTACCTGAAGTCTCCGAACGTTTTTCAAAGGTAGCCCCATGTAGAGAGCATTGCAGTAGTCGAACCTCAAGGTGATAAGGGCATGAGTGACTGTGAGAAGAGACTCCCGGTCCAAATAGGGCCGCAACTGGTGCACCAGGCGAACCTGGGCAAATGTCCTCCTCGCCACAGCCGAAAAATCACAGTCTAGTTTGAATGTATGCATATAGATGATGGTGTCGTTTTATTTGGTTGGGTTTTTTTTTAATGCAGTGCCCTCTGAGAATGCAACACCGAATGGGAAGAAATGCAAAAGCTGTTTTGCTAAAGAACGTACCTACTGCACATTGGAAGAAAATATTTTGTGCAAAGGAGATCAGACTTACTGCCTTGAGTTAGCTGGAGAAGCGGACTGGGGTGGATACGGCACTTTGCAAGCACATGGTAACGACCCTCTCTTTTCCTCTTCTTTTTTTCTTTTTCTTTTCTGACTTTCCCTTTCTCTCTCTCTCCCACAGACCTAGCCAATGCAGAATGGGCCAACTCACTACGGCCAACTCACCGCTGGACCCTTTAACAATTTGATTTAATTTTTTAAAATGTAAATAAAACAGTATTTTATTTTTTGCCAGCCACATTTTATTCTGTCCCTCCTTCTTCATCCTTTCTTTAATGGTTCTAGTCTACCAATTCTTTGGTATTAGTGTAACTCTTCTCCCGCAGCGAGTTGTCCCACAGCGAGGTGGCCATGTTGAGTTGGCCATATTGAGTTGGCCTTGTTGAGTTGGCCTTGTTGAGTTGGCCATGGTGAGTTGGCCATGGTAAGTTGTCTTATGGCGAGTTGGCTGTGGGAAGTTGGTTGTGGCAAATTGTCAGGTCAATGCCATCTTTCCCCAAGATTGCAGTGCAGGTGATATCTGTGCGATTTCAGAGAAAGATGGGGTTGCGTCAAGGGGTTGCCAACAGGTGCTACAGGCAGGCTTCCTTACTCCTCAAAGTATATTTTGTGCCTCCAAATGCAGCCATGGCATTCTCAAGTCTTTGAGTTATCAAAAATTAATTATTTGGGGCAATTACAAGTAGTCCTTGACTTATGACTCATCACTTAGTGACCTTTGGAAAATGCAATGGACCTCCCCAGGGCTAGTGACAACCCAGTTCCAATTTTCTGGCACCCTCCCTGGTCATGTGACCACAGGTGAAACACTCGACAACCAGCTTGCATTTACAGCGGTTTGCCGCATCCCACCGTCACATGACCACATTTTACAACGTTTTTGCTGAAAGCCAGCATTTATATTCAGCCTGTGAGATGCTGCAGAACTGAAGAAGCTTCTTGGATGAGAAGCAAAATGTCTTCAAGAAGAGGGGAAAAAACCCAAGAATGTTCAGTTGCCTTTTGAAAAGTACCTTTGGGACAACCATGACTGTATGACTGAGAATCTCCATAGACATCACTGTCTCCCACTCTCTAGCCTTGTGCCTTAACCCCTAGTTCAAACTGGCTCAATAATAATAATAATAATAATAATAATAATAATAATAATAATAATAATAATAATAATAATAATAATAATAATAATTAATAATAATTAATAATAATATAATAGTAATAATGATAGTGAGTGATAGTGATAGTAATAATTCAGACAGACAAGCACCTGCAACATAACACCCCAGACTTAACAATTGTCAATAAGAAAGACAAAAAAAGTCTGGATAGTGGACGTAGCAGTGCCTGGAGACAGAAGAATAGACAAGAAAGAACTGGAGAAGATAGCAAAATACAAAGACCTACAAATAGAAATAGAACGACTGTGGCAAAGGGAAGCAAGGGTAGTACCAATAGTCATAGGCACCTTGGGTGCAATCCCAAAACAACTGGAGCACCACTTGGACACCGTCACAATTGGCAAATTCGCCATTAGTCAATTGCAAAAGCCGGCCTTACTAGGAACTGCTTCCATCCTGCGATGATATTTGTAATACCACCAAACATCCACAT
The DNA here is from genome assembly GCA_034064705.1 of Bothrops alternatus. NCBI lineage: Eukaryota > Metazoa > Chordata > Lepidosauria > Squamata > Viperidae > Bothrops > Bothrops alternatus. The sequence goes on along the minus strand of JARGCV010000193.1, from coordinate 1,731,022 downwards.
CTGCCTATCCCAGGTCCAGTCTGAAAGCTGGATGGCTGCAATTCCTTCTCCTTCTCCTTCTCCTTCTCCTTCTCCTTCTCCTTCTCCTTCTCCTTCTCCTTCTCCTTCTCCTTCTCCTTCTCCTATTCCTTCTCCTTCTTCTCCTCCTCCTCCTCCTCCTTCTTCTTCTCCTTTTCCTCCTCCTCCTCTCCTTCTCCTTCTCCTCCTCGTCCTCCTCCTCCCCCTCCTCCCCCTCCTCCGCCTCCTCCTCCAATAGTAATATCACAGCAGGCAGGATGTGGAACTGCTGGGAATTCCAAGCGAATTGGCTAGGCTGGGGGAAAAGGAGTCTAAAATTTCCAATTGTCTTCACAGATGAAGTAGTCAAAACGATAAAGTTTGCCATGAAGGGCTGCGTCAACCCCGCCTTCTGCGAGCTGTTTCATGAGGGATCGGTCTATTTTGCCACGCTCTTTCTATTGGGTAGAGGAAGCTGCAAGCCAGCCACTGCAAAAGCCACAACTGTACCACCCCCCAGAGTCAGTTTCTTCTTCCACGTGTTTGCTGGATTCTTACTTGTGGAGATCTATGCTTGATGACTTCCTGCCTGAGACTTTTCTCCTGGACAGCCTCTTGGGCAACTTTTTCAGCCCTTAGGTCTTATGCAGATCGTAGCCTTCACAGATTCGGAAGAACTCCATTCGTCTAAATTATATAAGTGGTGGTTTCTTTTGCATCTTGGTGGCCCTCCAGAAGGAGCAAGGCAAGCCCATCCCCCCAAGGCTACTATAAAGCAATGATTAAAGGAAACAAATGTTGACATCTGGTAGATGTGTAAAGCACATGGTGGATGTGTAAAGCAGTATTTTTCAACCTTGGGCAATTTTAAGATAGGTGGACTTCAACTTCTAGAATTCCCCAGCCAGCATTGCTGGCTAGGGAATTCTGGGAATTGAAGTCCATCCATCTTAAAATGGCTAAGGTTGAGGTTAGGTAGATACTGTGTTGGTCTGTTCTCAGAAGATGATGGTTCTGAAGAATGGAGAGACTTGAAGATGGTTTCATGCTAAAGAATGGGGCCCCAGGTATGTAACAGAACGTGTTTCCTGGTTATGTTGATGGCTGTTTTTATGAATTTTTTTGGCTTGTTGTATTCTGTGTTTCATTTTTGTATTGTTATGTACATTTTACTTATTTTAATGTTTTGGGCTGCCCAGGGTCATGACTTTGTGATGGGTGGCCGTATAAATGGATTGAATAATTTTTTGAAAAAAATAAACTCTTGTCTGACTCATTGGGAGTTGGGAGAACCTGCTTCATCACTGCTGGAAGTGTAAGCGTATATGTGTGATGACCAAGTTGATGGGTGTCTTTTGTTGCATAAAGGTTGTTGGTTTCCTCCAGATATTGCTAACCAAGTGTTGGAGAACAGCTATCCCAGCTGAGAGGAGGGATCAAATGGGGAATTAGCATGGAATCATTACATAAACACAAGAGGGCAAGGTGTCCCTGCCCCTTGAATGTTTTTGAGCCTTATCTAGTCTTTCCGAGGTGAATTTGCCAGTCTGGGAAGATTCCTATACAATAGGAATCCCTTCCCAGCCGGACCTCCTGTTACATACGGTAGATACTCTATCAACATAGAGTATTTGGCCCTGATGGCCAAAACAACGAGCATCCTAGACAACCCCTCAATGTTGTTGACCCCAAGTCTCAGCATCCTTAGTCCTTGACTATCCTTCACCCTTCAAGTTGGCCATGAATGTGTTCACTATCCAATAAATGTCCTGTGTTGATGTGGGCAGAAATCTACCACTAGCTCACTGAATGACTTTGGGATATTTGCTTTCTTTCAATCAATCTCCCTCACAGGATTGTTTTTGTAAGGGAAAATTGGTAGAGGGAGTCCTATGCACATCTCTTTGGGCTTCTAGAGCAGGGGGTCTTCAAACTTGGCCCTTTTATGACTTGTGCCTGGCTGAGGAATTCTGGGAGTTGAAGTCCACAAGTCATAAAAGGGCCAAGTTTGAAGACCCCCTGCTCTAGAGCAATGTTTCTCAACCTTGGCAACTTGAAGATGTGTGGACTTCAGCTCCCAGAATTCCCCAGCCAGCATTGGTAAGGAAGGTATAAATCCATCAAATAAATAAAACGATTGAACTTAATGTTTTCATCAAAGATGATACTTCATATGTAACCATTCCGAACACCCCACTTTCTCTGGAAAGAAAGCCCAAACTAAAATTAAAATCAACTACAAAGAACACTAAACACAAATAGAAAATTCAACACTTTTCTTTTTTCTTTTTTCTTTTTTAATTTTAAGAATTAGTCAGCAGGAAGAATCACAACTTAAAACTGTAAGTTTCCATTCAGAGTCATTTCAATGACGCTGGTTCTATTGGATGAAATTGCTGACCTTCAGAGGCTTGCCAATCGGAAGGCGTCCTTACATTCAACTTTCTGCAGATAATTTCTGTTTTCTTCACGGGTTGCATTGCTCAAACTCAGCAGAGGACAGGAAGAAACGCAGCCTTTGAGATTGTAAGTGATGTCTCCAGGAACTGCAGAAATAACCAACAAGATGCGGGTCAGAAAAACAGAATAACAGCATTGGAAGGGCCCTTGGAGATCATCTAGTTCACCCCTGCTCAAGAAGGAGGTCCTATACCATTTCAGACAGATGGTTGTCCAATCTCTTCTTAAAAACCTCCAGTGAAGACAAGCTCTTCCACTTATTAATTGTTCTCACTGTCGGGAAATGTCTCCCTATTTCTAGGTTGATTCAACCTTGGCAACTTGACAATGTATGGACTTCAACACCCAGAATGCCTCAGCCAGCCATGCCGGCTGGGGAATTCTGGGAGTTGAAGTCCACACATTTGCAAACTATCAAGCTTGAGAAACATTGACTTAGGACAGGGGTCTGAGGGATTCTGGGATTTGAAGTCCACAAGTCTTAAAGTTGCCAAGTTTAGAAACCTGTGGCTTAGGGAGTTATATCAGCATCCTTCACTTAGTTCAAGATATTATGTCCCCCCCCCAATTATCACATTAAGCATGTTGTGTGAACACACACACCCATTTTGACTTCATAGATTTATAACCACCTTGTAAAGCAAGGTAATCATTATGCAAATATATACCACACAGTGAAGGAATTTTTGACTTTGGACCCAGTAACTGCTGCCTTTACACTTTAGAAAAATATCTTTACACTATTATTTCTCTGGCAAACATTGCAAAATAAAGTGGGTTCTTTTGGGGGGGACTATTTCTATTCTGCAGTGCAGTGGGGGGGTGTCTCTGATCGTTTGCCTATTTCAGCTTCCAACTGACAGCATCATGCCTTGTATGAGATTGCTGCAGCCCACAATCACTTTTTAAAAAAAGAATTACAATTTTCATATCTGTGTCCCACGATGTCAATGCACTTAGTCTCAGTTCCATGGCAAATAGCTTCATATTCAGTGCTGTCCTCTGTAAAAAGGCCCAATGCGCCAGGGCAATAGTATCCATTTGGTCGGGAGAGGGGCAGTCCTGCAAAATAAAACAATGAAACAACAACAAAAACAAAAAAACAGGAAGTGAAAGATCAGCAAAAAGATCATTCATGCCCAACAAAGGTCTGGGAATTCTGTAGACTCTGCTGTCAACTTTTTCAAAAGTGCACGCATTTACGGTGCTGTGTAAACTTTGGAATACCATCACCAAAACGTTAACCCAATACAATTTCCACCCCCATCGTATTCCTGCTCGTGTCGCAAAGGGGCTTTTTTCTAAAAGACAACTGGGCTTCCTTTGTTTTTCCTTGAAGATGTTTCGTTCTCATCCAAGAAGCTTCTTCAGTTCTCCAGTTCTAAAAAAAAGAACTAAAGAAGCTTCTTGGATGAGAAGGGAAACATCTTCGAGGAAAAACAAAACAAAGTCCTTTTGTTGTTGTTATTTTTTTAAAAAAAAGCACCTTTGGAACAACCATGACCTGGATGATTGAGAATCTCCATAGACCAGGGGTAGGCAACCGTGGCTCTTTTATGACTCCTGGACTTCAACTCCCAGAATTCCTGAGCCAGCATGGCTCAGCTTGGAAACCTCTCCCTTTCCCCTCAGCACGGCTGGCTCAGGAATTCTGGGAGTTGAAGTCCACAAGTCATAAAAGAGCCAAGGTGGCCTACCCCTGCCCTAGACATTCCCATTCGTGGTCATCTGGTCATTAGTACTCTTTCTGAGAGTCATTGAGGCCACCTAGAGGTTTATTTGTGCCCTCCTTGTTACCTGAATATTGCAAATGGCCGTGGAACCTTCTTGGAACTGCTGAAAGGACTGTGTTGTAAACAGGAAATAGGTGGTGCCACACCCATTTGCACGATTCAGGAGAGCCTGAGGGCACAGATAAACGTCCAGGTGGCCTCAATGACTCTCAGAAAAAGTGCAAGGAATATAAATCCTTCCATCCTCCACTACTCAGTCAGAACTGAAGAAGCTTCTTGGATGAGAAGCGAAACGTCTTCAGGGAAAAACAAAGAAAACCCAGCTGCCTTTTGAAAAAAAACATCTTTGGGACAGCCATGACCTGGATGACTGAGAGTCTCCACAGACATTCTTGCTCATGGTTATGCATAACAAGGAAGAGACAATATTGTACCTGCCTACCAGGAACGGCTGGAGTTGAGATTGGGAAGAACTGGATAACCTAGTTTGATCCTATCAAGTACACATAACCAGGCTCAAATGATCCTATTTCAGACCCATTTTGTGAAGGCCTAGCTTTTTGGAGAAGGCTGTAATGCTGGGAAAGGTGGAAGGAAAGAGAAGATGACCAGCAGCAAGGTGGGTAGACTTAGCTATATTGCTAATGGGCTCACCACTGAAACAGGTGAAGGGCCAGGTGAGAGACAGAACATGGGGGGGGGGAATCTCTGTGATCACTAGGAATCAGGAAGGACTTGATGGCACGCAATCAATCCATCAAACAGCTGAGCTTCCCAGGATGAGCATGCACAAGTTGACCCTGAAATGAACCGAAAATGTCCTTATCAAGCTCACGGAAGTCCTTTGTGCTACTCCAACTTTGCTCAAGCATTTTGAGTTCCTGAAAGTGGCGGGAAGGGAAGGATTCTCTACATCTCTGCCCTCACACTCAACCTCTTTAGGTGGGCCAGAGTAGACTCTTGAAAGATGCCAAGCAAGGCAGAACCCTTGCTGTTCTTCTTGTTTATTTATTTTTTTTCCCGTTTTTATTCCGCTCTTTCATTCAAGGGATATACACAGGGTATCTTCCTCCAATTTTCTCCCAAAATGACACTGTGAGATGGGTGGGATTGAGAGAACGTTGACCAGGTTAAAGTCCCCCAGGGAATATTAGCATCTGAATTGAATCTGGGTCTTTCTGGTGCTAATTCACCAGATTCCCTGTGACACTGCCCTCTGTGCATGGAGAATGTGCTCTCTCAAGGTGCTTTAAACCGGCTTGCAAAATTTTTTAGATCTTTGTGCTGCCCCTACTTGGAGAAGCAACTGTGCAGATTGTGCTTCCCTGTGTTTTAAAAGCAAACACCAGCTGAAGCTCTCCCCAACCTGTCTATAAAGAAGTTTGAGCCGATCCAGAAGATCCTGAATTAAATTCAATTTTCTCCCCTCTTTAATCAGTTTCAGAATTGGCAGGTGGAAGCAGTGCCTAGCCTGATCATCTGAGAATTGCCAAGCTTTACCCCTGGAGCAAAAACTGAGCAAAGTAGAAAGCTGTGTTTCTTAACCTCAGCAACCTGAAGATGTATGGACTTCAGCTCCCGGAATTCCTCATAATTATTTATTTATTTATTTATTTATTTGGGTTTGTATGCCACTTCTCTCCGGGGACCATCAAGTAATTCTCATCTTAAACCTCTTCGTCTCACTTTTAACTCCCAAATTATCCATCTGGTTTTTTTTTCCTTCTTCTTTCAAAAAAAAATCCATATTAGGTTTCAGTCAGTTTTAAAAAAAAAGTCTTTATCATTTTTCCCCCTCAGATCAAACTGCTCAGTTTCACCATTTCTGCAACTTTAGTTAATTTGCAAGCTCAGCTAATCTCATGACCTGCTGTTAAACCTCAGATCAATGAGGGAAGCTAAACCCAGTAAATCAAGGTCAATACTCTGTTTATCCAACATTGGCAAATTGGATTTAAAAAACAAAACAAAACATAAAAGCTTGTCAGCCAGGACAAAATCAGTGTGTATTTGTTAGATCAGTGGTTCTCAACCTTTTTCAGATTGAGACCCCACTTGCGCCGCCCATGCGCACCATGACCCCGAATAGGGCGCGTGCGCGTGCGCGCACATGCGACGCGCTGATCCACGGGACGGAAAAAAAACAAAACAAAAAATAAAAAATAAAAAAACAACAAAATGGCGGACCATGACGGGCCGATCCACGCATGCGCGGTGCGTGCGCGACAAAAAAAACAAAAAAAAATTGAAAAAGTTTTTGAAAAATGGCGGACCGCGACGGGTCGATCCGCGCATGCACGGTGCATGCGCGATGGCCCGAACCGCACATGCGCGGCACGCGCACGATGAAAAAAATTTTTAAAAAAAACCAAAATGGCAGACCGTGATGGGCCGATCCGTGCATGCGCAGCGTGCGCAACGGGCCAATCCGCGCATGCACGGCACGCACGCAATGAAAAAAACAAAAAGAACAAAATGGCGGACCGCGACGGACCGATCCGCGCATGCGTGGCGCACGCGACGCCCCGAACCGCGCATGCGTGGTGCGCGCGCGACAAAAAAAATCAAAAACAAAAAACAAAAAAAAAACAAAATGGCAGACCGCGGTGTCCGGCGACCCCCGCGAAACAGTCGTTCGACCCCAAATGGGGTCGCGACCCATAGGTTGAGGACCGCTGTGTTAGATGGTGAGGGAGGAAGTTTCACAGGGCAGGAAAGAAGTCTCCCCTGGCCTATACAGTATTACCCTCTGAAATAGAGAGCGTGTTGGGAGATCAAGATCCTAGTCCTTCTGAGCAAACATACCTGGAAATGGTTGGTCTTCACACGGTTCTTTCTCACAGCAATTGATTCTTCCTCTTATATATGATTGATGCCCAATATTTACATCAATTTGCCCAAGTTTGCAGATGCTGGATGAGAAACAGTTCTTATGCACAGTTCGGACTGACAGCGATGCTGTGCGAAGAAAGAAAAAAGAGGAAGGGGGGGTTAACTTGGTGGAGCTGTTGATTTGATGAGAGGTCATGCTAAACGCCCAGGAGATCATACAACTCACGCAAGCAAAAATATATTTCAAAAGCAATAGCCAACCCTCAAATGCAAGTGCCCAATATTCAATTCAATTCAATTTATTGGATTTCTATGCCGCCCAATTCCAGGAACTCAGGGCGGCTCACAGCATAAATAGAAATCTACATAAAAATACATATATAAAAAGAACCCCTAAATTAAATTTAAAAACCAGTCATCCAACAAACATACACACAAACATACACTGGCTAGGGGCAAGATGTTAACTGCCCCAGGCCTGTCGGCAAAGATGTGTCTTAAGCAGTTTACGAAAGGCGGAGAGGGTGGGGGCGATACGGATCTCCGGGGGCAGTTGATTCCAGAGGGCCGGGGCCGCAACAGAGAAGGCCCTTCCCCTAGGCCCCGCCAGGCGACACTGTCTGGCTGATGGGACCTGGAGAAGGCCGACTCTGTGGGCCCTAACCGGTCGCTGGGTTTCATGGGGCAGCAGACGGTCCCGTAAGTAACCTGGTCCGGTGCCATGTAGGGCTTTATAGGTCATAACCAACACTTTGAATTGCGTTCGGAGACCAATTGGCAGCCAATGCAGCTCTCGGAGTGATGCCGAGATGTGGGCATTTCTGGGCAGACCCAACACTGCTTGCGCAGCTGCATTCTGCATTACCTGAAGTCTCCGAACATTTTTCAAAGGTAGCCCCATGTAGAGAGCATTGCAGTAGTCGAACCTCGAGGTGATAAGGGCACGTGATATTGTACGTGTTATTTACAAGTCGAGAAAAATTTCACAGACACCCCCCCCCCGCCGCTCCTGTATTGCTATTATGATCCCTGAAGAAGTGAGGGCAACTTTTGCTTTGAATAAACCCAGAGAGAGTTGGAGAGTTTTGGAAGCCTCCTTCCCAAGGCTGTTACTGGTTTAACCATTATAGCTGATACAAGCTTTAGGGAGGGGCAATTATGAAACATCCCAATAAACTGTATGAAGTCCTCATGGAGCAGATGTTCCTTATCTCCCCCTTGCTGTTCTCCACCAGACACCGGTCATCATATGGCAATTGTCTTATGAATCAATGTTATGAATCAATACAGATGATCCCCGGCTTACAGCCCATCCTTCAGTAACTGCTCGGAGTTGGAACAGCATTAAAAAAACCTGACTTGTTATAGAAACGGCTAGTTCAGGAGTTGAAAACCTTGGCTCTTTTATGAATGGTGGACTTCAACTCCCAGAATTCCTGAGGCAGCATGGCTCAGCATGGCAACCTCTCCCTTTCCCCTCAGCATGGCTGGCTCAGGGATTCTGGGAGTTGAAGTCCACGAGTCATAAAAGAGCCCAGGTTGCCTACCCCTGGGCTAGTTTATACTGCTACGTAAAAGTAAAAAGTTCAGGTTTGATGTCATTATTTTATTCTACTGCACCAAAGGGAAATAAATGCCTTTTCTTTCTTTCTTTCCCCTTTGCCCCACACTTTTCCCTTCCCTTTTTTCCTCCCTTATTTTCCTACTATTTTCTTTTATATTTTTGTATCTTACAAAATGGTAGTGGCGCAGTGGTTAGAATGCAGCACGTCAGGCTTATTCTGCCCATTGCCGGGAGTTTGATCCTGACCTGCTCAAGGTTGACTCAGCCTTCCATCCTTCTGAGGTCGGTAAAATGGGGACCCAGATTGTTGGGGGCAAATAGGCTGACGCTGTAAACCACTTAGAGAGGTAGGTCTGTCTGTCTGTCTGTATCTGCCACGGTGGTGCAGTGGTTAGAATGCAGCATTGTAGGCTGACTCTGCCCACTGCCAGGAGTTTGATCCTGACCTGCTCAAGGTGGACTCAGCCTTCCATCCTTCTGAGGTTGGTAAAATGAGGACCCAGATTGTTGGGGGCAATACTGCTTAGAGAGTGCTATAAAAGCACCATGAAACGGTATATGAGTCTAAGTGCTATTGCTATAGAGTCTGCCCCATATTTACTGCAGCCATAAGAAGCAAACTCCCCATCCAGTTTGGTGTCCAAATACATTTTCAAGCCTGTAGCTAGTCTAGATTATTTATTTATTTATTTATTTATTTATTTATTCATTCATTCATTCATTCATTCATTCATTCATGCATTTATTTATTTATTTATTTATTTATTTATTTATTTATTTATTTATTTATTTATTTATTTATTTATTTATTTATTTATTTATTTATTTGACTTATATGCTGCCCTTCTCCCAAGACTCAGGGTGACTCACAGCAAAAATACAAGTACAAAAATATAAATCAATTAAAATAGAATATACAATGTAAAAACTATATAACTAATTTAATTTATTGTGTGCACCCAAGCCATAATTAGTAAATAAATTTCCCAGACTACGAGGGCCAGATTTGATTTCCTTTTTATATTACACAGATTTGGGGACATAATTGCTTCTGATTATTATACTACAGAAGAGAATTTGGACTATTTCATTGTACTATTTTCTGTGAGTTTTTCCCAATTTTTTGGTTTATTTTGGGCAGGTGCAAATAAGTTATTATTTCTGAGAGGTTATTGTTTTACTTCCTTGCCCTCTATGTATATTAGAATTCATTTAATTCATACCCTGTAAAAGCTCCATAGGGGAGCCCCAGATGCCATCTTTATGGTCAGAATCACAAGAGGAAATGTCAGGAAAACTGAAGCCTGTTGGAATCTGTTCAGAATCTTCTCTGTGGGAAATTCCAAAATATTTTCTTTTTTTCAAGAACAGTGGAGAATTATGCTCCTGGGAGAAATTTAGCTTAAGCCAGAAATTTACTGGGAATCATACCAGCAGGTATGATATCAGTCAGTTAACCTTGACAATCTGGTCAGGTTAATTCCAGGGAGTAACAGCCCCTGGGGAACCCCAAGCTTTAGTTTAGAATGGAAAATAAAATAAAAACATTCACAATGCAGGCTAAAGGAAACTGTTCTGCATTGCTCCCAAGAAGCCCCTATATCAGGGGTGTCAAACTCAATTTCATTGAGGGCCGCATCAGCATTGCGGTTGCCCTGGGGGGGGGGCTGGGGGGGTGCGGCCAGGGTGGGTGAGGCCTACTGGGTGGGTGTGGATGGAGTGGGTGTGGCCTACTGGGTGGGCATGGCCAGCTCTACATCGTTCACGTCAAGGGTGCCTGTGGGGGCCTGGGCAGGAGTGGGACAGATCTGAGGGTCTCTGGCAGAAGATAGTGGGACCGGGGCAAGCACCATGGCATGGTCCATTTCTTCCTTCCTCACAAAGGGTGACCCCTCCCCGGCATGCACCCAGGGGGTGGGGCCGATGCGGCAGGGGCTGGTCCCTCGCTGTTTCCAGACGGCCTTGTGGAGCTAAGACTGAATGCGTTTCAGCATAGATGGCCACCACAAAATTATACATTGGCTCCCACCTGCCCTGGGCCAGGGCCAAGGCAGCGGGGGCCGTTCCATCACTGTTTCCAGGATGGCTTCGCAGGCCACATGAAACCACTTCGCGGGCTGCATCCGGCCCCGGGCCTTGTGTTCAACATGTCTGCTCTATAGGCAAGGGCGGTGCATGTGGTCGCCAGGACAAACCCCTCTTGATAAAGTTACTCCATCGAGAAAGGGGGCCTTAGAGAAGATTCTCATTTTATTGGAAGGAAATGAGGGGAGTGCTCACTGGGGTTTTACCTGATGAAATCTCCAGGAAGACCTTGCCACATACATCTTCTGGAGAGGAACATTCCTGTTCGTAACCATCACAATCTTTTCCTACGTTGTGACAAAAGTCACATGAGCGAGAGTTTCCTGAAAAAAAAAGAAAAACATGTGCCTGATTAATTCTATTATCCCGTGGCCTTCCCCAGAGTTCGTCAATATTCTGAAATGTCGGGGCCGATCAATTACTTGTGAGGAATCCAATTCCTGAAGCCCAGACTATTATTATTATTATTATTATTATTATTATTATTATTAGTAGTAGTAGTAGTAGTAGTAGTAGTAGTAGTAGTAGTATTTAGTATTTAGTATTAGTATTTAGTATTAGTATTAGTATTAGTATTAGTATTAGTATTAGTATTAGTATTAGTATTAGTATTAGTATTAGTATTAGTATTGATAATCGCACAGTCAGCCAGATGTTCAGACTGGATTTGACATTTTTCTCTACCTATTGAGTCCTTCCCAAGGACCTGGGATAGGCAGATGTGGATGTTTGATGGCATTACATGGCATCGGACCAGATTACTTACGGGACCGTCTGCTGCCACATGAAACCCAGCGACCGGTTAGGGCCCACAGGGTCGGCCTTCTCCAGGTCCCGTCAGCCAGACAGTGTCACCTGGCGGGGCCTAGGGGAAGAGCCTTCTCTGTTGCGGCCCCGGCCCTCTGGAATCAACTCCCCCCAGAGATCCGTATTGCCCCCACCCTCTCCGCCTTTCGCAAACTATTGAAGACACATCTTTGCCGACAGGCCTGGGGCAGTTAACACCTTGCCCCAGCCAGTGTATGTTTGTTGTAAGTTTGTTTTCGGATGATTGGTTTTTAATCTAGGGGTTTTATAAATGTATTTAATGTCAGATTTCTATATGTTATTATCTATGTTGTAAGCCGCCCTGAGTTTTTGGAATAGGGCGGCATAGAAATCAAATTAAATAAATAAATAAATAAATAAATTACAGATATCGTCACAGGATGGAAGCAGTTCCTAGTAAGGCCGCCTTTTGCAATTGATTGATGGCGAATTTGTCAATGCCAATGGTGTCCAAGTGGTGCTCCAGGTGTTTTGGGACTGTACCCAAGGAGCCTATTACTATTGGTACTACCCTTGCTTGCCTTTGCCACCGTCTTTCTATTTCTATTTGTAGGTCTTTGTATTTTGCTATCTTCTCCAGTTCTTTCTTGTCTGTTCGGCTGTCTCCAGGCACTGCCATGTCCACTATCCAGACTTTTTTGTCTTTCTTATCGACAACTGTTAAGTCCGGGGTGTTGTTGTTGTTGTTGTTGTTGTTATTATAATAAATGGAAACTAGCAAATCGAGAAATGCTCTAAAGAGTAGGGGAAAAGGCTGTCATTTCAGGAGAGTTGATATAGCGACAGCGTTGGTTCAGAAATAAGGTGTGTGCTTTCCATTCAGAAGATCACAGGTTCAGTTATAGCCTTGCAAGTGGTGGTGGTAGGAAAAAACCTTACAGAATGTGGTCACCCAGAGAGGGCAAAAGAGACGCCTGGTCAAAGCCATGATGACACCACAAGCATGGTGACATGACATCACTGCAGCCCTTGGGTCTGTTTTATCCTTTTTTGCTTTTATCAGTAAGAAGGAGCAGATTTCTTTATCCTCGGTTTAATAATTTAATAATTTCTAGCCTAACGTAGAGGAGATTGCAAAATGTCGGTGGAATATATCCAAACATTAATAGGACCATATTAACTAGTGATAAGGCTTTTTTTTTTTTTTGCTGTTTAACAGTTAATAGGACCAGCCTTTGGGCTGTAATAAAATTGAAGTGGTTGCTAAGCAAATGGCTATAAGTCAAGGACATTGTACCATCATTTGTGTGGATACGTTCATCTTTTTTTAAGAATGCTTTTTCAAAATAATTTTATTATATGTGTTCTTATTCATCATTAGATCATCCTCAGTGCGTATAATTTTGTTGTGAGATACACAATGACAATAAAGATTTTCTTTTCTATTCTATTCTGTTCTGTTCTGTTCTGTTCTTTCTGTTCTGTTCTGTATGTATGTATGTAAGTAGCATACAATTGGATATTTTACTGTTTCTGGCTACATGGCTGTAATAACCTGGCTTGATCCCTGCAGCTGTCCGATCCTGAAATGACCTCAGTGAGTTAGAGAACATTTATGTCATTAGCAAGATGACACAGTGGATGTGACATCACTTGACCCCATTCAGAAGTACACGAATAAGACAAATGAAGTAATGCCCCAAAGGTGGTTTTTCAAGAGGCAACTGGACTTTCTTTATTTTGTCTTGAAGACATTTCACTTCCCATCCAAGATGCTTCTTCAGTTCTGAACTGATGCTGAACTGAAGAAGATTCTTCAATGAAGAAGCAAAAGGTCTTCAAGGAAAAACAAAGGAAGTCCAGTTGCCTCCTGAAAAATCACCTTTGGGACAACCGTGCCCTGGATGACTGAGAATCTCCCTTGACCAGGGGTAGGCAACCCTGGCTCTTTTATGACTGGTGGACTTCAACTCCCAGAATTCCTGAGCCAGCCATGCTGAGGGGAAAGGGAGAGGCTCAGGAACATGCTGGCTCAGGAACTCTGGGAGTTGAAGTCCACGAGTCATAAAAGAGCCAAGGTTGTGTACCCCTGAACTAGACATCCCTAATTCGATTGCTGGCAATAGGGTGGGCACGGCTTCTGCATGACGCAGCCAGCCAGCATTTTGACACCCCTGACTTAACTGTCCTCATAGGCTCAGAATACTTAGCTAGAGAGAAACTTCATCCTGGAACGGTTCAGGAATTCTGGGAGTTGAAGTCCACGAGTCATAAAGCGGCCTAGGCTTAGGCCAGAGGTAGGCCACCTTGGCTCTTTTATGACTGGTGGACTTCAACTCCCAGAATTCCTGAGCCAGCCACGCTCAGGGGAAAGGGAGAGGTTTCCATGCTGAGCCATGCTGGCTGAGGAATTCTGGGAGTTGAAGTCTACGAGTCATAAAAGAGCCAAAGTTGCCTATCCCTGCCCTAGACAAATAAATCAATGGCATCAAAGAAGCTGCAATGTTCTTCAGCTCTTTCTAAGGTTTTACAAGAGGATGGTATCAGTTACACTGGACTGAGAATTGGAAGATGGAAACAGCTAACTTCATCCAATTTATCCAGAGGAACTGGTCACAGACCCAGACAATGTTCTTCTATGTTTATCATTTTCCAACCAAATGATTTGTTGTTAAATAATACATGTAACCTCCAAGATAACTTATGTCCAATACAATTCTAGTAAGTGGAAAATATCAGTGGATAGTTATCAGTCATTAAGCTGAAATCAAGCAATACTTGAACACCATTGGCATTGACAAATTCTCCATTAGTCAATTGCAAAAGGCAGCCTTACTAGGAACTGCTTCTATCCCGCGACAATATCTGTAATACCATCAAACATCCACATCTGCCTATCCCAGGTCCTTGATAAGGACTCGATAGGTAGACAAAATGCCAAATCCAGTCTGAACATCTGGTTGAATGTGTGATGATCAATAATAATAATAATAATAATAATAATAATAATAATAATAATGATGATGATGATGATGATGATGTTGCCATTGGGCAAATGGAGCCAATTGCAGAGGCCAGCTGTCTCTCTGGGATCATTGAATTTAGTGTCCATGTTTTGAGCAAAGATTTAGAATATAGAATAACAGAGTTAGAAGGGACCTTGGAGGTCATCTAGTCCAACCCCTGCTCAGGCAGGAAACCCTATACCATTTCAGACAAATGGCTGTCCAATCTCTTCTTAAAAACTTCCAGTGTTGGAGCATCCAGAACTTCTGGAGGCAAGCCCTTCCACTGGTTAATTGTTCTGACTGTCAGGAAGCTTCTCTTTAGTTCCAGATTGCTTCTCTCCCTGGTTAGTTTCCATCCATTGCTTCTTGTCCTGCCTTCGGGTGCTTTGGAGAATAGCTGGACTGCTTCTTCTTTGGGGCAGCCCCTGAGATATTGAATCACTGCTATCGTGTCCCCCCTCATCCTTCTCTTCATTAGACCTACCCAATTCCAGCAACCATTAAGTAAAACCTAAGTAAGGTAAAACTTAGGTATTAAGTTAGCAAGAGTAGGAAGGTACATATTACACCTAAGGATGCCTACACAAAACTCAGCTCCTCGAGGTTTCTAACTATTCAAGACTGACGGACAAGAACTGAGGTTTGCTTAAGTACAGAAAGAAGCCTGCAGAGCATTGCACCCCTGCTTCCAGATGACTACATAAATTCATGCTTGCATCCAAGGAGATGGCATGATGTTAAAGATGGAGAAATTGAGAACATTGAAAACAAGGCAACCGAAGACTCGGAACTCATTTGCCTCAGGACATTGTGCAATGTCATCTCCTTACCTCTGGCTACGAAAATGAAAAGAAGGCAGATGGTGTGTAGAGATTTCATGGCTCTTTGGTGAGGATCACTGCTGGACTGGAGAAGTTGACCTCAGTGAAGTTCTGGATTCTGCTGAAACCAGAGAATCTTCAGAATATGAAACAAACACAAGTTTAAAAATGAGAAACTCCTCCCTGTAATTTAGGGCCAGCCCACTAATCAAAAAGCAAACACAAAGTGGACAACTTAGGTGACCATCTAGAAAGTTTGCAATGTTAGGACATAGCCTTGTAAGCACATTTATTCTTTGCTTTCATTGGCTTGAGCCATTGGATTTTACCTTTTTATCTCCCTCTTGAGCAAAGTCCAATAACAGCCATCAAGTCAAACTATCATGTAGCGGTTCAGTCCTGGAACCAACCAAAGATAAACCAAGCTGAGGTCAGTAACCAGAGAGGCACCATCATTAGACAAACAGTTCCAGGCTCAAAAGAACACTAGCAAGGACTTGTAGGGATGAATCACCCTGGGTTCAGAACCCCTGATGAGGACAGCCTTTATTTTATTTATTCATTTACCAAATTTCCACACTGCCAATCTCACTTAAATGACTCTGGGTTTTTTCCAAACAACCTTGTAAAACAATATTAAAATAATATTAAATGCAAGTGGACGACAGAGTTAAAAATAAGGTGAAAACTTACAAAATTACAAGTAAAAAATAAAATCAGAGTTAACAAGACTAAAAGATTAGCAAGATACAGGGACTGCCTTCAAGTCATCAGCCATCCCAGAGACAACTCACCACAGCCAAGTCTTGGCTAATTCAGCATGGCCAAATCTCCATGGCCAACTCAACACAGCCAAGTCTTGGCCAATTCAGCATGGCCAACTCTCCATGGGCAACTCAACACAGCCAAGTCTTGGCCAATTCAGCATGGCCAACTCTCCATGGCCAACTCAATGCAACCAAGTCTTGGCCAATTCAGCATGGCCAACTCTCCATGGGCAACTCAACGCAGCCAAGTCTTGGCTAATTCAGCATGGCCAACTCAATGCAGCCAAGTCTTGGCCAATTTAGCATGGTCAACTTTCTATGGCCAACTCAATGCAGCCAACTTGCCACTGGACAACTCTCCATGGAACCGTTCAACAAATACAAAAGTGAAATTAATTTTTATGGAACTGTGGCCAATAATAATCATAAAGAAATTCAACTGAGAAATACGAGAGTTACAATAATTTTGACAAAAACATGGTCACCAAATAATAATAGTAACCAAATTGTCCTGCGGCAAGTTGGCCATGGCGAGTTTCTTAGACACCGCACCCATGAGGGTCTAAGAGTTGTATCACACTCTTAGACACCCCCCAATGCTAATTGACAGGTCTTAAAGCTCTTCTGGAAGACTAGAAGAGTGGGGCATCACCTCACCTCGGGGGGTATTTATTTATCTTATGGCATATTCACATCATACAAAATATGAAACCCAACATGTAAATATTATAAATATCCGTCTAGATTACAGATATAATTTTCACTTGATTTGTCACAGCCAGGAAATCAGCAGTCTCCATTATAGTTTCTATTTTGGCACTACATGTTGTCTTCCAGCCCTGCAATCACAATTCAGTGATGGTGTTTTGTCCCACATCTGGAGGGCATCTGCACATCTACCATGGCCAGTGTGAATTCAGTTCAGTGTTGTCCATATTGCACAGGACTGGTCCAATCTAGGTGGTTTTTTTTCCAAAATGCATGGCAAATTTTTACTTTATTGGGGGAGGAGGGGGAAGTTTTCTATTCAATGTTGTTTCTACACATTGGGAACTGTTCCAATTGACTATTTGTGCCATCCTTTATATCACGGAATGTCCCATATGTCCTCTGGTTTGTGCTAAAGAATAGACCCTCCAAGGCAATACATGTGAAGTCTTGAAGATATGGCAGCCAGTTAATGTTAGCAATCTCCCAGCTATATCACATCGCCTTGATGGCTAAGATGCTCCAAAGGATGTGGGCAGAGTCCCCCTTATTAGATTCTACTACTCAAATTCTTTAACCTGGTTGGTAAGACCACACTTGGAATATTGCATACAGTTTTGGTCACCACGATATTAAAAAAAGCATTGAGACTCTAGAAAGAGTACAGAGAAGAGCAACAAAGATGTTCAGGGGACTGGAGGATAAAACATATAAGGAACGGTTGCTGGAATTGGGCATGTCTAGTCCAATGAAGAGAAGGACTAGGGGATGACATGATAGCAGTGTTCCAATATCTAAGGGGCTGCCACAAAGAAGAGGGAGTCAAGCTATTCTCCAAAGCACCTGAAGGCAGGACAAGAAGCAACGGATGGAAACTAATCAAGGAGAGAAGCAACCTAGAACTAAGGAGAAATTTCCTGACAGTGAGAACAATTGACCAGGGGAACAGCTTGCCTCCAGAAGTTGTGGGTGCTCCACCACTGGAGCTTTTTAAGAAGAGATTAGAGAACAATTTGTCTGAAATGGTATAAAGTCTCTTGCTTGAGCAGGGGGTTGGACTAGAAGACCTCCAAGGTCCCTTCCAAGTCTTGTTTATTTATTTATTTATTGGATTTCTATGCTGCCCTATTCCAGGAACTCAGGGTGGCTCACAACATAGATAGAAATCTAACATTAAAATACATTATAAAAAAAACCTTAATTAAAAAAACCAATCATCCAAACAAACATGCACACAAACATACACTGGCTTGGGGCAAGATGTTAACTGCCCCAGGCCTGTCGGCAAATATGTGTCTTCAGCAATTTGCGAAAGGCGGAGAGGGTGGGGGCAATACGGATCTCCGGGGGAAGTTGGTTCCAGAGGGCCGGGGCCACAACAGAGAAGGCTCTTCCCCTAGGCCCCGCCAGGCGACACTGTCTGGCTGATGGGACCTGGAGAAGGCCGACTCTGTGGGCCCTAACCGGTCGCTGGGTTTCATGGGGCAGCAGACGGTCCCGTAAGTAACCTGGTCCGATGCCATGTAGGGCTTTATAGGTCATAACCAACACTTTGAATTGCGTTCGGAGACCAATTGGCAGCCAATGCAGCTCGCGGGGTGATGCCGAAATGTGGGCATTTCTAGGCAGGCCCAACACTGCTCGTGCGGCTGCATTCTGCATTACCTGAAGTCTCCGTTATCCTATCTAAGTACTTAACTGTGGCAAAAAAAAAAAGGTTCGGATGTGTCTCACTTAACAACCACCTTTCTTAGCAATGGGAATTCTATCTCCCGATGGTGGTTGTAAATTGAGGACTGCTGGTGATGCTTACTGGTAACAGCCATCATCAGAAAATGGATTCTAGGCATCTTTACATGGGATCTCCAGCCTCTGCAAATTAT
Source organism: Bothrops alternatus (assembly GCA_034064705.1). Classification (NCBI taxonomy): domain Eukaryota; kingdom Metazoa; phylum Chordata; class Lepidosauria; order Squamata; family Viperidae; genus Bothrops; species Bothrops alternatus. The sequence continues at coordinate 1,712,396 of JARGCV010000193.1, read as the reverse complement.
ACCAGGTGACTTCCATTGAAACATAGGCCCTGAGTCCACTCTTAAACTTCAGTAATAATTTACAAGCTGTATTTATATTAATAGTCAGTTATATATGTGGTATCAGATGTTCCAGAATCACGATGTTCTCTTATGAGGGTTTCATTTGTTTTGGGCAAGTCTGGTGTAATCCTTAGTCTTGCACCCATGTCTCCACCTTCCAAAGTTAATATTAGCACAGTGGGCATGCTAGCAAAGCCATTTATCTGCCATTTATCTATATTTGGCTACTGTTAAAGAAAAAGACCAAGATGAACATCACAGAACTTGGATAAAAGTTTATAGGTACATACAGATAATCCTTAAATTACGAACACCGTTGGGATCAGAATTTCCATCGCTAAGCAAGGGAGTTGAATTGTGCCTAACATTATGATGATGATCATCATCAGAATTGGAAGGGATCTTGGAGGTTTTCTAGTCCAAATCCCTGCTCAAGTATGAGACGCTATCCCATTTCAGACAAATGGTTCTTCAATTTCTTCTTAAAAGCTTCCAGTATTGGAGCACCCACAATTCTTAAAGGCAAGCTGTTCTACTGATTGATTGTTCTCATTATCAGGAAATTTCTCCTTAGTTCTAGGTTGCTTCTCTCCTTGGTTAGCTTCCATCCATTGCTCTTCTTTGCACCCTTTCTAGAGTCTCAACATCTTTTTTAAATCTTGGTGACCAAAACTGGATGCAGTCTTCCAAATGTGGTCTTATCAAGGCCTTATAAAGCGGCACTAACACTTCATGTGATCTTGATTCTTTCCCTCTCTTAATGCCGCATAGGTTTGCATTTTTTTTGACATCTGTAGCACCCTGCTGGCTCCTATTTAAGTGATTGTTCACTAGGATTCCAAGATCCTTCTCACAGTTACTGCTATTAAGCCACGTTTCCCCTATTCTAAATCTGTGCATTTGATTTTTCTTGCCTAAATGTAAGACCTTGCTTTTTCTCTACACTGAATTTCATTTTGTCAGACAGGATGTGTTGTTCAAATCTGTCAAGATCCACCTGGGTCTTGAATCTATCCTCTGGGGGGTTGGCAATACATGCGGTTGTCTGCAAATTTGATCAGTTTCCCCTTCTATTCTCTCAGCTAAACCATTTATGCAGATATTAAAGATTACTGGGCCTAAAACAGAACTTTGGGGTACGACACAGCTTCCTTCCTTCCATGTAGAATAGAATAACAGACATGCAAGGGACCTTGGAGGTCTTCTAATCCAACCCCCTGCTCAGGCAGGAAAACCTATTTGTTGTTATTAGATGCGAAGTCGTGTCTGACCCATCGTGACCCCATGGACAACGTTCCTCCAGACCAGCAGTTCTCAACCTTTTTCAGGCCGAGACCCCGACCTGCGCCGCGCATGCGTGGTGCGACCCCGACCTGCACCGCGTATGTGTGGTGCGACAGCCCACATCGAGCATGTGCGGTGTGCACGCGATGGCCCACATCGCACATGCGCGGCGCGACGGCCCGCATCGCGCATGCATGGCATGTGTGTGACGGCCCGCATCGTGCATGCGCAGCACGATGGCCCGAATCACGCATGCGTGGCGCGACGGCCCGAATCGCGCATGCGCGGCACAACAGCCCGCATCGTGCATGCACGGCGTGACGGCCCGCATCGCGCATGCATGGCATGCGTGTGACGGCCCGCATCGTGCATGCGCAGCATGATGGCCCGAATTGCGCATGCATGGCATGTGTGTGACGGCCCGCATCGTGCATGCGCAGCACGATGGCCCGAATTGCGCATGCATGGCATGCGTGTGATGGCCCGCATTGTGCATGCGCAGCACGATGGCCTGAATCACGCATGCGTGGCGCGACGGCCCGAATCGCGCATGCGCGGCACAACAGCCCGCATCGTGCATGCACGGCGCGACGGCCCGCATCGTGCATGCGCAGCGCGACGAGCCCGCATCGCGTATGCACGGTGCTGCCCCCTGCGCTGGCCGAGGGGAAAAGCGGGAAAAAATGGCGGATTGCGGTGTTTGGTGACCCCCGTGAAATGGTCTTTCGACCCCAACCCACAGGTTGAGAACCGCTGCTCCAGGCCTTCCTGTCCTCTACCATCTTCTGGAGTCCATTTAAGCTCCCGCCTACTGCTTCAGTGACTCCATCCAGCCACCTCATCCTCTGTCGTCCCCTTCTTCTATTGCCCTCCATCTTTCCCAGCATTAGGCTCTTCTCCAGTGAGTCCTTCCTTCTCATTAGGTGGCCAAAGGACTTGAGTTTCAACTTCAGGATCTGGCCTTCTAAAGTCAGGGTTGATCTCCTCTGGGACTGACTGGTTTGATCGCCTTGCAGTCCAGGAACTAGAGATCAAATTGCCAACATACTCTGGATCATGGAGAAAGCTACTACTTCTGCTTCATTGACTATGCTAACGCCTTTGATTGTGTGGATCACAAAAAAGTGTGGCAATTTCTTAAAGAGATGGGAGTACCAGACCATCTTATTTGTCTCTTGAGAAACCTATATGTGGGTCAAGAAGCAACAGTGAGAACTGGACACGGAACCACTGATTGGTTCAAAATTGGGAAAGGAGTCCAGCAAGGCTGTATTCTGTCACCCTGCCTATTTAACTTAACCCTATACTACTTCAGACAAATGGTTTTCCAATCTCTTCTTCACGTTCTCCAGTATTGGAGGCAGGTTGTTCCACTGATTAATTGTTCTAACTGTCAGGAAATTCCTCATTAGTGTTGGATGCTTCTCTCTTTCATTAGTTTCCATCTGTTGATTCTTGTCCTGCCTTCAGGCACTTTGGAGAATAGCTTGACTCCCTCTTCTTTGTGGCCACCCCTGAGATATTGGAACACTGCTATATGTTACCCCAGCCCTGCTTTTCATTAAACTAGACATATCCAATTCTAGCAACCATGCTTTAAATAGAGATGCAGTTCCATTAAAGACTACACTTTGAGTGCAGCTTGTCAGCCAGTTACAAATCCATCTGATGTTAATGTTGTCTTCCCCATTTTTTAAAAACTTTTTTATGCAATGGTTGTTAAACGAAATCACTGCCGCTATTAAACAAATCATGTGATCATTAAGTGAATCCAGCTTCTCCCAGTGTCTATGCTTGTCAGAAGCTGGTTGAGGAGATTGCAAATAGTGATCACATGATCCCAGGACATCATAAATACATGCTAGTTGTCATGATCAAGTGACCCTTGGGGGGAGGGGCAATGGTTGTAAATGTAAGGACTGCTCATAAGTCACTTTTTCTGGGGCCTTGTAACTTTGTACGGTTGCTAAATGAACAGTCGCAAGTCAATATATTACCTGTATATTGGTGTTTGTGTGGACTAAAATAGTGTTTCACAACCTCAGGGAGTTTAAGATAGATGAACTTCAGTCCTTCGGACTCAGTCTCAAAGTGAGATGGGTGGCAGATAAATTAAATTAAAATAAATGGAAAAATCATGGCAGGACTTTTGTCAATTGCACGGTTAAATCAAACAGAGAAACAAAAAAAGGCGAGGCCCCTATTTTAAAAGTCATCTACTAAACCTGGGGTCCTCAGAGTCTGGTTAAGAAAAAGGCAAGATTGCCTCATGGTGGGATCAAAAACTCTGCCTGGTTTTTGAGTCCACTGTCCTGGCTGTCTTCTTGACATTTTTGGCCAGACCTTATGGATATCTCTGCAGGAACGTGTTAAAAAGCACGACCACCAGGCTTCATCCTTTCACGGCAGGTGGCCCAACAGACAGAAGAACATGGCCTTCTTGAAGGCACAGAGGAAGTCATTGGGGAGGCCTCGTGTTCATCAACATGCCCACCAGCCAATTGGAATGGAGGCATTTGTGTAAGACAGAACGAAACAACACAGGTGGATTTGATTGTTCTGGTTGTACCAGGAGAAGAGGGAAGCACACTACCTGTGACATACAACATCGAAACCAGGGTGGATCAGGTCATCTCCCAAATAGACAAGGGTATTCTGAGGAGACCTTCTTCCATTCCTGAAACAGCAGGTCTCCTGACTTGCCCTCTCCTGTTCTGGGCCAGTCCAGAAGTGGAAATGAGTACCACACTGAGTGGTGTCATGACAGGATACCCCAAACCTGCTTCTTCCACAGTCATTCGCTCAAATCAAACCTTGAACCAGAATGGAATTGTTTTTAAAGTAACTGCTTTATTGATTGAACCATGATTCAGTTAATTTTCCCATTCATTGTGGGAAACATCCAGAAGAATGAGAATTCTGTTGAAAGCTGACTCAAAGAGAATCAGCCATGTTGGCTCCTAAGCTCTAGTAAGGTGGAAACGATGGCCTTGACGTGCAGTTATACATCACTGGAAAGAGTGGGGGAAGCTGCGGTGCATTTGACATCTAGTTCCCATTCCACTAAATTTGAGAAGATGTTCTTCTGAAGTAAAGAGCACAAACTCTCAGTAGCGCATCCTTTGATAGCTATATCATTGAAGAGGATATCTGAAGAAATAAACCAACATGGCAGTTAGTAACATCTCTACGGTACCCCATCCTTCAAAAATGGGCAAGGAGAAAGTATTGAAAATTCTGGTTGGAAAACTAAATGATTGCTCTTGCAAAGTGTTTCAGGAAAAACTTAAAGGGGAAGAAAAATGAGAGGAGGAGGAGGAGGAGGCTGAGAGGAAGAGGAAGAGGAAGAGGAAGAGGAGGAGGAGGAGAAGAAGAAAGTAGACTGTTATCTAGTTTACCTGCTTATCTACTGTTGTGCATTTACTATTCCCCCTACCTTGAACTGTAAATTAAAAATAGTTACAGCTTAAAGCATGATTTTTAAAAAGTTATTATGTGCTGGCATCTTACTTTCTTCCATTACTATTTTGAAACTTTGATAGGCCTTTAATTGTTGGGAGATGGACGCATTGCCCTTGGCTGTTGAATTGGGATGCTACAAAGACACCCCTATTTATCCACACAGATACTGTATCTGCCTAGAGATGTTGGAGCCATACCCCATGTGGAAAACAGGATCCACTCCACTTTGAATCTCTTCTGCTCCTTCTGCTCAAGAAGCCCCCCAATAATTTTTATGTAAATTTTTAAACAAGGTTGTTCGGGTTTTAGAATGGGGATTTTAGCAGGTTTTAGTAACAGCCATGTATTAATTTAATTTATTTTTAAATATTTATTATTATTATCTGTTTTAATTGGGCTGTAAACCGCCCCGAGTCCTACGGGAGAGGGGCGGTATAGAAATTTAAGAAATAAAATAAATAAAAAATAAAACCGCTCCAAAATCCTGATTTCTCCAGTCTTGACCTCCCGCTCTCAAATCATAATTTTAAGTGGAGCCTGTTCTTACACATTTTCTTCCCAGTTAGAGACAAACACTGGTTTTCAGTATCCCGGCAGGAAACCAGGTTTTCATTGCATTCATGTGAGGCGAATCCAATGCATCCAGGACATTGAAGTCCATTGTAACGGTTGTCGTGATGTTCAAGCACTGTCAAGAGCAAAAAGAACAAAAAGATGATTTGTGCAACTGCCTCTCCCTAAGAGTAACTGCCTGTTTAATCCGATTGGGTAGGCTAGGCACATCCTTTCTCTTAAAAAGGGTCTTTTTGTAGAAGCTAGGAAGCTCACTATGGCAGCCCCTGCCCCATGGAAAACCCTTCCCCTAGAGTTCCAGGAGCCTCTTTTTTTAAGCTTCCAGAAAGCATGGAAGAGCTGGCTGATTCCCTCAAGCTAGATTCATCCTGTTTGGGCATCTCCAGCTGAAGATAGCCAGATATGATCGTATGGGATTCAAACCCTCAACTGGAAATCCAACTGATTGTGTAATGCCTGAATCCTAGAGGTAATTGATATAGCATGCAGGAAATTCCCAGTGAAAAAAAACAGAGGAATTTCTCTCCCATCCAAGAAGGAGAGCATGTCGTGTAAATCCCCTCCCATAGGGTCATGTCACTCATCTCTTTCTGCCCTACAAGCTTCTGCACCGGAGACAAATTCATTGTGTATCTAATCACACTTGGCCAATAAATTCTATTCCATTCCATTCCATTCCATTCCATTCCATTCCATTCCATTCTATTCTATTCTATTCTATTCTATTCTATTCTATTCCATTCCATTCCATTCCATTCTATTCTTCTATTCCATTCAATTCCATTCTATTCTATTCTATTCTATTCTATTCTATTCTATTCTATTCTATTCTATTCTATTCTATTCTATTCTATTCTATTCCATTCCATTCCATTCCATTCCATTCCATTCTATTCTATTCCATTCTACCATATCATACCATACTCCATTCCATTCCACTCTACTCCACTCGACTCCCCACCACTCCACTCCACTCCATTCCATTCCATTCCATATCATTCCATTCCAGGAAGGTGACCTCAATAGATAATATATCTTCAGACACTGTTCATAGTATCTGCTCTGCCTAAACACAACATATTATCTTCTAGTACAGTGTTTTTTTCAACCGTGGCAACTTTAGGATGAGAGGACTTAAATTCCCAGAATTCCTCATCCAGCATGAGCTAATGTCTTTCAATCCTTATCAAGAGAAGTTTTAGATACAGGCTTAAGGTTTAACCCTTAGCCCTGACAAAGTTGAAATCAGAAATAGGCAGCCCTGCAGAGATTAGATTTCGCCTCACTCCCTCCTTCCATTTTGTCCATTGGGACTGAGGTTGGCTTCCTAAGAGTTACATACCAACAGGCGGAATAGTTTTACATTCATCCCCAACACAGCATGCTCTTTTGGACCTCACAGCCACTTCATGAGGTAGATTTGTCTCCATGTAGTTAAGATGGCAGGTATCAGACGTGCTGCACATTTTGGAAGTGAAAGTGAAGGATAGAGGGGCTGCACAGAGGAGAAACAAAGTACAAATGCTTTTTATTTGCAATTCAGGGATTCCTTGGTAGGTTAAAACTCTGAATGACCATTAGATGGAAGTAGCAGGTAGTCCTCAACCACAACTGAGCCCCAAATTGCCACCGTTATTAAGTGAATCACTTGTGGTTGTTAAGTGAATCTGGCTTCTCCGTTGACTTTGGTTGGCAGAAGGTCGCAAAAGGGGGTCACATGACCCCAGGACACTGCAACCGTCATAAATACCAGTCAGGTATTTATTCAGCATCTGAATTCGGATCACCTGACCATGAGGATGCTGCAAAGGTCATACGTGTGGAAAAGGGTCATAAGTCACCAAAGGTCATACGTGTGGAAAAGGGTCATAAGTCACCTCTTTCAATGCTGTTGCAATTCTGAACGGTCACTAAATGAATGGCTATAAGTCTACCTATCTCTCTGTCTGCCTGTCCATCCCAGAACTCTTAATATTTCATACCTCTTATCAGTTCAGTTTGAGCCATCACACAAGTATCTTCATTATCTTTACAGGTCATCAACGAGCCGTTACATGTCTTGCCAGGCATCAGACAAACTTCACACTCAATACACATGCCTAGAGGAGCAAGAGACAACTTTGTTTCTTGATGCTTTCAATGGGATTGCCATGCCCTGCCCTGCCTCACCCCACACTTCAAATGGTGATTCATGCCACCATTGCCCAGTTCACATGTCTTGCTAGTCAAGAGCTACTTTTGACAAGCCCCCTCAACTTGCTGATGGAATTAACCCAATGTCTGCCTTGTGTAGGATGGCCTGGTGGTCTAGCCCAGAGGTTCCAAACTCAGCAACTTTTAAATGGGTGGACCGCAACTCCCAGAATTCCTGGGAAAAAGTTGCCAAGACTGGACAGCCCTGACTTAACATTAAAAGGAATGAATAAATTCAGTCTATGGTTTTAGAAGCTACTTCTTCTGCAGGCAGAGGTGGCTGAGGAGCAAAAAATAAATCTAGAAAGTAGCTAAAACCGTGCAATCTCAGCTCTGCCTGTTTCTAACGCATGCAAAAAATTAAGGGTGGGGTTTCAGTTACACGGTGGTGGGCACCATCTTGACTTTTCTGACCCCCTTTCTGTGGTCATGCCTGGAGACTTGCTCTCTGAGGCAAGGTTCTTGAATTGCTCCCAAGGTCTTCTCACCTGTAGCTAAGAAAGTGCCCAAGAGGCAACAGAATAAGAAGGACTTCATGGTGGAGAACAAGGTGATTGATGCCCAGGTCAATCTGGATAAAAATATCTGGAAGAGATGGCAGAAAGAAACTGGAGCTGAAACACAATGTAGGTATCAATGGTTCATAGTGCCAGCTTTTACATAACAATAACAAACCAGTTTCAAGAATCTTTCCCCCTTTAAAAAAAAAATAGAACAGGCAGAATACAAGTCTAGAAATAAAATCATTCTCCTAAGGTCAGTGGTGGGATTCAGCCGGTTCGTACCAGTTCGGCAGAACCAGTAGTTAATTTTTTGCTGCCAAGGGCCAAAACGGACATTCAGAAGTGGCATCCATCCACACAGAGAACCAGTTGTTCACATATTTGAATCCCACTGCTGCCTAAGGTGTTATGTTAACTCCTGGTAATAATTGCATTTTTCTCCATTGCCTGTTTGGCCATTGAACTCAATGACTTAGTAGTTACCAAGCTGTAAGGAAAGCTACTTCATAAAAAAATCATTATTGGGATGTATAGGACCTGTTTTGGTTAATATTGGATATGTCTAGTTTAATGAAAAGAAGAACTAGAGTGACTTGATAACAGTGTTCCAATATCTAAGGGGCTGCCATAAAGACGAGGGGTGTCAGCCAATTCTCCAAAGCACCTGAAGGCAGGACAAGAAGCAAAGGATGGAAACTAATCAAGGAGAGAAGCAACCTAGATCTAAGGAGATATTTCCTGATAATGAGAACAATTAATCAGTGGAACGAATTGCCTCCAGAAGTTGTGGGTACTCCAATACTGGAGGTTTCCAAGAAAAGATAGGACAAACATTTGTCTGAAATGGTATAGGGTTTCCTGCTCTGTTATTCTCTTTTCCTGCCTTCAGTTAAGCTCCCAGATCATTTGAAACACTGGACGGGAACTCACCATCATCCCCGTCTCACACATACACAAATCTCCCTGGCTTTCAAGATCAGAATTTGGGTAGCAACCTTGTTTTCAGAGGAAGCTTAGGCTGGAAGCTACCGTAAACTCCTTTCTTACCATCTACACAACAAACAAAGGCTAAGTGAGTCCTTCAACCAAGCTCAGGGTCTGCCCACCTTAAAGTAAGGTAAAAGGGAAGGTTAAACCTGGTCCATACCACCATGTGGATCTCCACTGAGGAAAGCCAGAATACAAGTATATGTAGGATATTGTCCCTTGAAAGGAATCCAAGTCTTTGTAGAAAGATTCTCAATCCTGAAGAAGGAAGTAGGAACTTACGTAGAGCTTCAAGAAGAAGCAGCCAGCAATTTTTCTCAGAGATTACCAGATGCTATCATTCAACGGGGCACAGGTCTTCCTCCCTTTGTGTTTCCTTTTTGTAGGACAGCTAGAAGACTATGTTTTTGGAAACACCGGTCAACCACTGATATCCCTCTGGGGTATATTTACTTTCCACCCAGATAGGGAATAAGAAAAAAAAAGATAACCTTTTCAACAGTCCACTGTCCTTTTCAAGGACTACCTGAGGCAATCACCCAGAGGGCTTGACCGGTTCTGCTATTGGAGCCAACTATTCCAGGCCTGCTGGATCAACCTGTGAACACAGTAGTATTATTTAGAGTTAAAAATTCGCCTGGCAGTCAACATAGATTTCACCACAAGGAGAGGGAAATGGCTCAACTACTCTGGAGCAATTGGAAGGGAGTGACTCACTTCCGTGAACCAGAAATTGGGATCGAAAAATCTACCTGGGAAAGTTAGGTTGATCAAGTCTTCTGAGCTATGATTGTAAAGGGGAAGCTTGGATCACTTCTGGTTTCAGTGAGTGGTCGCCTTGCTTAATGACCAAATTTCTGGTCCCAGTTGTGGCCATTAAATGAGGACTAAATAGGATCAGGCCATGCTACTGAATGCAAAGCAAAACAGTTTTTTTTCCCTTGAAGGGTCAAGAAAGCGAACACTAGCACTGATGATCTTATCTAGCTTGGCAGTGAAACGTCTGCAAGAAAACAGCCGACCTCACAGAGCACCAAGGGCCCCTCATTTCAACTCTGAGTTGCAAATATTCTCCTTTACTGGAAGTATTTCTCTTATTGGATCCCAACAACAGGTTCCCTTTGCTTCTGTAGCTTCTCGGTAGACTGCTATGCAAGCGCAGAGTGTATTCTAGAGAACCTCTAGTGAAAAGAAGAAAAAAGAAGAAGAAAAGAAGAAAAAAAGAGAGAAAGAGAGAGAGAGGAAGAAGAAGGAGGAGGAGGAGGTGAAGAAGAAGGAGGAGGAGGAGGAGGAGGAGGAAGAGGAGGAGGAAAAGAAGAAGAAGATAAAGGAGGAGGAGGAGGAGGAGGAGGAAAAGAAGAAGGTGAAGAAGGAGGAGGAGGAGGAGAAGAAGGTGAAGGAGGAGGAGGAGGAGGAAAAGAAGAAGAAGGTGAAGAAGGAGGAGGAGGAGGAGAAGAAGAAGAAGAAGAAGGTGGTGGTGGAGGAGGAGGAGGAGGAGGAGGAGGAAAAGAAGAAGAAGGTGAAGAAGGAAGAGGAGGAAAAGAAGAAGAAGGTGGTGGAGGAGGAGGAGGAGGAGGAAAAGAAGAAGAAGGTGAAGAAGGAGGAGGAGGAGGAGAAGAAGAAGAAGGTGAAGGAGGAGGAGGAGGAAGAGGAGGAAGAGGAGGAGGAAAAGAAGAAGTTTGATAGCAGTATTCCAACATTTGAGGGGCTGCCCCAAAGAAGAGGGAGTCAAGCTATTCTTCAAAGCACCTGAAAGTAGGACAGGAAGCAAGGGATGGAAATTAATCAAGTAGAGAAGCAACCTAGAACTAGGAAATTCCTGATAGTCAGAATTAACCAGTGGAACCACTTGCCTCCAGAAGTTGTGGGTGCTCCATCCCTGGAAGTTTTTAAGAAGAGATGGGACAACTACTTGTCTGAAATAAGTCTCCTTCTTGAGCAGGGGTTAAACTAGAAGACCTCCAAGGTCTCTTCCACCTCTATTCTGATTGATAATTTAGATGTTCTCTCTCTTAAAGCAGAAACAGCCAGTCAAGGTGGATCAGGGCTAGCCTGAAGCCTGGAGGGGGGAAGGTTACTGCTTCTGAAACCTCTTAAACTAAATTGCATTTCATTGCTTGCTATACTGAGAGAGGTTGCAGCCTCCCCGGGGTCGTGTGATCCCCTTTTGCAACCTTCTGACAAGCAAAGTCAACGAGGAAGCAAGATTTCCTTAACAACCAGGTTACGAACTTAACAAACCGTAGTGTTTCACATAACAACGGTGGCCAGAAAGGTCGTAAAATGGGGCAAAACTCACTTAAGGACTTTTCTTGCTTAGCCACAGAAAGCTTGGGCTCAGTTAAGTCGAGGACTACCTGTCCTATGGAACAGCAATATAAGTGCAGGAGCATTCACTGTTATTCCTCCCCTCCCCCTTCTTATATAAATACACATTATGCAAGATTGAACTTGCACACGGCCCAAGTTTAGACTTCTTGTCTGATCTCGTTGCTATTTTGTAATAGCTCTGCAAACCTTTTTAGACCTTTTAAGAGAGGTCGATGCCTCTTGGATTTGAAGGGGTTCCCATTTTTGTACGTGCCCAGTTTTGAAGGCCTTGGCGGACTCGGCGTGCTTGGCCGTCCCGTGTTCGGGTAATACACATGCAGTACAGGGAATCCTCAACGTACGACCACAAAATGGAGCCCAACGTTTAACTCGTTTGTTCAATGAGTTTTGCCCCATTTTACCACCTTCCTTGCCACATTTGTGAAGCGAATCACTGCAATTGTTAAGTTATTAATACGGTTGTTAAGTCAATCTGGGTTCCTTCTTGACTTGGCTTGTCAGACATTTGCAAAAGGGATTCACATGACCCCAGGACACTGCAACCATCTTAAGTGTGGGTCAGCTGTCGAGCATTTGAATGTAAATCTTGTGTCTATGGGGATGTTGCAAGGGTCATAAGTCACTTTTTTCAGGGCTGCTGTAACTTTGAACGGTCACTAAGCAAACTGTTGTAAATTAAGGACTACCTGTGCAGCCAGACTCAGAGACCTGAGTCAGTCAGCTGACTCACCACAATTGGGTATGTCTAGTCCAGGGCTTGGCTCTTTTATGACTTGTGGACTTCAACACCCAGAATTCCTGAGCCAGCCATGCTGAGGGGAAAGGGAGAGGTTTCCATGCTGAGGTGTACTGGCTCAGGAATTCTGGGAGTTGAAGTCCATGAGTCATAAAGCAACCTAGGCCTAGGCCAGGGGTAGGCAACCTTGGCTCCTTTATGACTCGTGGACTTCAACTCCCAGAATTCCTGAGCCAGCCATGCTGAGGGGAAAGGGAGAGGTTTCCAAGCTAAGGTATACTGGCTCAGGAATTCTGGGAGTTGAAGTCCACGAGTCATAAAGCAACCTAGGCCTAGGCCAGGGGTAGGCAACCTTGGCTCCTTTATGACTCGTGGACTTCAACTCCCAGAATTCCTGAGCCAACCATGCTGAGGGGAAAGGGAGAGGTTTCCATGCTGAGGTGTACTGGCTCAGGAATTCTGGGAGTTGAAGTCCACGGGTCATAAAACAGCCAAGGTTGCCTACCCCTGGTCTCGTCTAATGAAGAGAAGGACTAGGGATGACATCATAGCAGTGTTCCAACATCCCAGGGTCTGCCCCAAAGAAGAGGGAGTCAAGCTATTATCCAAAGCGCCTGAAGGCAGGACAAGAAGCAACCAATGAAAACTAATCAAGGAGAGAAGCAATGAGGAGGAGGAGGAGGAGGGAACGTCTCAGCGGCACGACATATTCCTTGGGGGCTCCCTAAGAATCGTCGCTTTCCAGCTGTTTTATTAAAATTTAATTTAAAAAAAGGAAGAAATGAAAAGGATGTGAAGAGAACAGAAGTAATAGACAACAGAACAATAAAATAAACAATGAAAAAGAAATACAACTCTGTGGTTACCAAGAAAGAAAGATGGCTAAGTAGAGAGTAGAAGCAAGGGATGGGGGAAGTGGAATCTCCCATCAATCCAGCAGCCACTTCCAACATGGAACTCCCACATCAGGCCAATTGGCAGAGCCAGGTCTGCCAATAAATAAATAATTTTATTTATTGCTTGTTTTGATGATATTACACGAAAACACTGGAGTGAAGCTATTGTAAGGCAAATTGTGTTAGACTCAAAAAGTCAGATACAAGCTGGTGGAAACTTAGCAAGAGTGAGTGTAATCAGGTTAGAAAAAAAAAGTTTGTAATTCCCTAGCTTTTCAGTTCCCTTCGTGCCCTAAATTCTCTACAGAGGTTGGAATTATGAACTTTCTAGAGAAAAAGATTTACTGTAAATCCTTCAGTGTTACTATGCTCTGAAGGTTTTTCCCAAAAGAAGTATTAAATATTCTTTCTTTTGGAAACAGGCAACAGAATTTCATTTTTTTAATGTGGGTCAGTGTGCTCACAGAAAAAAAATGACAATAAAGGTTATCTTATCTATCTTAAAAAAAGAGAGAGAGAGAAGCAACCTAGAACTAAGGAGAAACTTCCTGACAGAACAATTAACCAGTGGAACCACCTGCCTCCAGAAGTTGTGGATGCTCCAACACTGGAGGTTTTCAAGAAGATATTGGACAGCCACTTGTTTGAAATGGTATAGGGTCTCCTGCTTGAGTAGAGGGTTGGACTAGAAGACCTCCAGGGTCCCTTCCAATTCTCTTATTGTGCCTTTCTAATGAGTTAAAAGGAAGCAATGATATAATTGTTATCTAGTGCCACCTCTTGGCCAGATAGTACCACGGTATGTATCAGCTCTTTAAACCATAGTAATCCAGATAAAAAGCACCATTACAATATTCTTATTGTAAGGTCGTTGCAATAATAGAATCTATAGGTATCTCTCCCCTCTCTTACTTTCCCCCCTCTTCCATTCAGTTGTATCTGATTTCCAGAAATTGCCTGAATAAAACCTTGCCGTTTTCTTGGTAAAGTTTTTGCCCTTGCCTCCTTCCTAGGGCTGAAAAAAAGTGACTAGCCCAAGATCACCCAGCTGATTTTGTGTCTAAGGCGGGATTAGAACTCAAGATCTCTTGGATTCTAGCCTGATGCTTTAACCACTGCACCAAACTCTCTTCCTGAAAACTAAGAAGGGTCCCTTCTGAGATGTTTTCTCCACCTCCACCCACATCCCCATCCGGGACTCAAACGTTTTGTTACCAGATTGTTGTCTAGGCTGTGGGTCTTCCTGCTGTGTCTCATGAATGTCAAAGAGACAAGATCGGAAGAGTCCTGGCACCTTTGAAGTTTGGAGTTGGAGAGGACTCCTGGGGTTGCCATGGACAGCCATCTTAGGAAAGTCCCTCCCTAGTTCTCAGAAAGGTGAGAACTAATGGAGTGAAGTGATGCTAGACAGCTATTTCTCCCTTATAAAAACAAACATGGCTGCCAGAGAATGGAACCCTCCCTTCCCCAACCCAGTAACATTTGTTTGCAAATAGAATTAAACTCCATCAATAAAGGGCTGAAAAGAAGAATTAGGTCCCTCAGTAGCCTGTGAAGATGCAATCACCAGACAACTTATCTGAGAATAATAATCTGCCCCCCACCTTCGGAAGAGGATTCCTCCTTGTAAGGACCCGCCCCACTTTGCATCTTAAGAAGACAGAACTCTTGGAATATTTCTTCCAACAGGCATCTTTATTAAGAGAAAATGGTTGCAGGCATTCTAGACAGGACTTGGGGGCCAAGCCCTATGGTTCAAGGTTTTAAGGGGTTCCCAGCAACCCCACCCCACCATCCTTCCAGTGATAATCCCAGGCGTTACATTTCCACCCCCTTTTTCCTCACTGCCGGCGGAAGGAAGACTTCAGAGGGGGGTAGATGAAAGCTGATGGTCCCATTGTTATGATTAGTCCTTTTGGTGGTATCCACATTCAGTCCCTTTTGAAGTTGTATCAAAGGAAGTGAGGGCCATAAAACCCCTTTGTTCACCCCCCCTTCCCCTTCATCCTATGACAGAATCCAGAGAGGGCAGAAATGGGGTTTTCCATAGTCGATAACTAGAGATGAAATATAATTCGATTCTGACACTTCTGCTCAAATTATTATGTAAGAAAAATGACAATAATTCTCAGTCCCAACCAAGTAGACAAAGGAGCATCTCAACAGGAAGACTGACTGCTTTCATTGAGAATGGCTACAAAACATACATCAATCCCCACAAGGAAAAATGGGTAGAAAAAATGATGGGGATGTCAAAGCTGTTTTAATGAAAGAGAAGAACTTATCCAGTTTGTTTCCACCTGGAAACCACTTCTGGACTTTATGCTCAAAATGGAAAAAAAATTAGAGCTTTGACCTTAGGTTTCAAAGACTAATGTTGTTAATGGCTTGCATCTAGAAGAAATATAAAGCAAAAAAAAGTTGAGATGACAACTGCATTTCGTATTGTAGTGCACTAAAAAGAATTGGAAGTCATTCCTTTTTTTTTCCTTTCTACCTTCCTTCCCCTTTCCTTTCTGATCATGATTTCCATCTTTATTTCCTTCATTATTTTATGCTACAATAGGTTCTAATAAAAACTTTTTAAAAAGAGAAAGAGAAAGAGAGCTGCCACACCAGAGTCTGGCAAATCCAATTGTATTATGTCCCCTCCCCCTTTTTATACCCATCCAAATTAGGGAGGTGTCTGTCTGAGTCTTTTATGCATCCTTTCTGCTTGTTTTTTGGACTTAAGCCATATTTTCCCCTTGTCGCTTTGGTAACAGATCCAGCATAGATCTGGCAAAATCATTCACAATAATCTATCCGTTGTCTGTAATTTGTTTGATTAACCCAGCTTTTTCTCTCAGGAACTGACTGGTTGAAATCAACAGCCAAAAAACATGTATGAAAATGCAAACCTTTGTGTGTGTGTGTGTGTTGTCATTTTTTAAAAAAAAATTACAAGCAGATGGATAGGAATGTGACAGAACAAGTGAAAATTGGAATCGACTGAAGTGGATTGCTCTGTTTCTCCTGATCCTACCAACTCCACCTAAGGCAGTGATGGCGAACCTTTTAGAGACCGAGTGCCCAAACTGCAACCCAAAACCCACTTATTTATCACCAGGTGCCAGGTGGGCGTGGCCCACTGGGTGGGCATGGCTGTGGTGGTCATGGCAGACTGGGTGGGTGTGGCCATGTTGGGCATGGTCAGCTCGATGTTGCTCGTGGGGAGGGATGCCTGTGGGGGCCGGGCAGGGTTGGGGGAGATCCAGGGAGTCTCTGGCAGGTGGGGCGGTGGGCAGAAGGCTCATCCTGCAGGGTGCCATTGTCGCAGGGCGAGGCAGGGGCCAGGGCAGCTGCTGCCTAACACCATCAGCCCCTGCCCACAGAGGCCTGCCAGCCTGCCAGCCCCTCGACCGGCGCACTCTGGGGTTCCACAGCCCGCCGCCAGCAGTTCAGGGAAGCTGCCTCTCAGCTGGACGGATGGCCAACAGCTGAAGAGGCGATGCAGTAAGTCGTGCCCATGAAAAGAAGAGCATGCAAGGCCAGGAGGGATGGCATGGGGGGGGAGGGAAACCAGCCATGCTGGGATGGATCCGACCACGTGGGACCTCAGCAAGTTAGCGGGCGGCTGGTTGAAGAGGGATGGTTGCCATCTCCCGGCCACGGCACGCGTGCTCTGAGTGCCACCTCTGGCACGCTTGCCATAGGTTCACCACCACTGACCTAAGGCTTAGCTTTTATCTAGTGCTGCCAGAACACATCAGAATCATGTTCTCCAGTGATTGGTAAACTGCTGTTCTCATCTGTTCCAACATCTGATAGGCCTGAGGTTAGACCCATAGGGGGGCTGACGGTTCTCAAAATTATAAGAAGGTACGTTTTTCTGGAAAAAATGAAGCTTTCAACCCTGTTTTTCTTCCTTTCCATCAGAAGAAAGACCCTAAAAAATGGGAAAAGATGTTGGCACTGGAATAAATTGTTATAAAGAAGCTTTACATGAAAGTCAAACCCTTGCTGGAGTTCTTGGGTGATAACTATCCTCTTTCTTCCTAATCAATGCTACTAATCGCAACCTTTGAGTTTGTTTCTGGAGCCAAGAAGAAGAAAAATTGTCTTGGCTGGTGCTGAAGGGAAGGGAAGACTGTCCACCCATCTGATCGAGAATGAGAACCACAATTGAACATTAATTCTCACCATAAGACTTTGTGACAGCATTACAGCTTATTGGCCTGTCCCTCTGTTGTTAGAGAACACTAATGGACATCAAAAAACACTACGTCAAGTGCTCTGAGCCTCTGAGTAATGAACTTTGCCTGATTTCCCTTTGAAATATCTATGATTGTAGAACAGGGGTTCTCAACCTTGGCAACTTTAAGACTTGTGGACTTCAACTCCCAGAATTTCTCCGCCAGCTTTGCTGGCGGAGGAATTCTGGGAGTTGAAGTCCACAAGTCTTAAAGTTGCCAAGGTTGAGAACCCCTGTTGTAGAAGATACAGAAGCTGGAAGCAAGCTGGATCACTGAATCTTTAGGTGATTTAATCTCTTAATTAAATTAAATCTCTGATGATTTAAAGCATCTAATGAAGCATACATCGGATGTAAGCTACAGCTCACAAAAACTATTGCTTTTAATAAACTTTCTTCGCTGAAAAAGTGTCACCAGATTCCAGATTTTGGAATACCATAGACCACCTTGGCTTTTCTCATACAATGAAATCTTTACACTTGGAAAAAAATCAAGCCAGAAAAAATTGTAATGAAGAGTCCAAACCATCTGGGATTGGTATTAACCACCCCAGAGTAACTTGGAATGTTAGTCAAGTATGAGAACTCCTCTTGGTGAATTGAAGAGTTTGATATGCATTGGATAGCGTGATGTCCACTGTTCTCAGGAGCCATGGCTTCATATGCAACCAAACTATCACAGAAAGCTTTGTTTGCACATCCCTTCAAACCGACCTCCAGAGCAGATGTAACTGTGGAGAAAATGAAAGGGATGAATGCCAAGATTGGATCAATTACAGTATTGCAGTATAACAGAATTGGAAGGAACATTGACGGTCTTCTAATCCAGGGCTTTTCAACCAGTGGTACGGGTACCACCTGTGGTACATTGGCACCTTGCAGGTGGTACGTGACCATCCTAGAAAAGTGGTAGCAGGGGAGGGGAATGAGCTGAACCGGTGACAGCACCGCACAAGCCTGAGCGAGAGATGGCTGGACCTGCAGGGCTGTCAGGGCTCAGCAGAAGTGCCAGGATCAGTGCCAGTCTCCAGCTGGAGCTCGGCGCTGATCCTGGTGCTTCTGCTGAGCCCAGAAGAAGCGCCGATCAGCTGGAATGTTGCAGCCTCTCCAGGGTCTTGTGATTTACATTCAGATGCTTGGCAAGTGATTCACATTTATGATGGTCACAGTGTCCCAGGATCATGTGAAGTGACCAAAACCTGCTGCAACCACCCAGCAGACGGGGGAAATAAAAACCAAACACCCCCCCACCCCTGCTGCCAATCCTCAACAGAAATGCTCACAACAATGAAAACCTCGGACAGGAGGAAGAGCACCGCCGGGTAGGCAGGCAGGTGTCTTGCTCGGTTGTGGCTTGGGGGGCACTTTTTTCAATGCCATTGTAACTTTGAATAGTCACTAAGTGAACTGTTGTAAGTCGAGGACTACCTGTACTTTATCACTTTTTTCCTTTTTTTTTTTTTGGTCAAGTTTTTGCCATATCCTAAAAGTGGTACAATGGGTGAAAAGGTTGAAAAGCCTTGTTCTAGTCCAACCCCCTACTCAAGCAGGAGACCCTGTATCTTAAAAACCTCCAGTCATGGAGCACTCACAACTTCTGAAGGCAAGTCATTCCACTCATTAATTGTTCTCACTGTCAGGAAATTTCTCCTTATAGTAAGAACAATTGATCAGTGGAACAGGTTGAACTGAAAGCCCTTCCTTTTTCCCCAGCACTTTTCATGGCAGAGCCAACCAACCTCAGATGCTCCTGGTAGGTTGGACTGCAATGCCCATAATTCCCCAACTTTAGCCCTTCAGGTTGAAAAAGTATGGCAGTTGTGGTGTGAAATACTAGGAAGGTATTTTTGTCTGCAATTATTGCAGTGAAACAGAGATAATGAAGAAATTAGATTCACATAAGTAGGATAGAAACCTAGAAAGAATTATGCTGGAGGTTCTCAAGAAGGCTGGAGCAGAATGTGGAGATATTGTTGTCAAAATCCAGGGAGGGAGGGAGGAATTTCATTATTACTCCTACAGTTTGGGGGGAATATAGCTTATAACATGCCACTTTTATGCAGTCCACAAAAAGACTGACTTGAAAGTTCCAAAAAGCCACCCCAGAACCAACCAACCAACCATGGCTTTGCCCAGTGTATGAACCCAATCTGGAGGCCTCTAAGACAGACTTCCTCATGGAGACTTCCTTGGAAATCTTGAGCTAAGATCCGTCCATTTTGATCGTTGGAAGTTGTCATCCAAAATCAGGTTAATGTAATTTGAGGAAGGTTGACCTAAGTAGCTAATTACCTATTAGTCCTTCAGCACAATACAGCTCATCTCCACTGCAATCAATTACTTTTTCATCACACCTTCCGTGAATTGCAAAGCATGCTGGGCACTGCTTCCCATTTGCTGTGGCCTTCATGGGCAATTCTATAGAAAAGAAAGAACAATCAGATGGGATGAGAAACAAATATATTCCCAATGAAAAGGACTTTAGGGCAGGGGACTCCAATCTTGGCAACAAAGATGATTAGGGGACTGAGGTTAAAACATAGAAGGAACGGTTGCTGGAATTGGGTATGTCTAGTCTAATGAAGAGAAGGACGAGGGAGGATATGATAGCAGCGTTCCAATATCTCAGGGCCTGCCCCAAAGAAGAGGCAGTCAAGCTATTTTCCAAAGCACCTGAAGGCAGGACAAGAAGCAATGAATGGAAACTAATCAAGGGGAGGAGCAACCTAGAATGAAGGAGAAATTTCCTGATAGTTAGAACAATTAACCAATGGAACGATTTGCCTCCAGAAGTTGTGAATGTTCCAACGCTGGAAGTTTTTAAGAAGAGATTGGACAATCATTTGTCTGAAATGGTATAGGGCTTCCCGCCTGAGCAGGGGGTTGGACTAGAAGACCTCCATAGTCCCTCCCAACTCTGATATTCTGCTCTTCTGGAATGCAAGGTGTCTGCCTCTCACTTAAGATTTCCACCAACCTTCCTACCCAGTCATGATATGAGTTGCTGTCTCAACACATCTGAAGTGGAGAACAAGACTGGGAAATCTGAGTGAGAAGAAATACCTGATATACTTGGAGGGACGTCTCTACATCCATCTCCTTCACAGCATCTCAAGTGGGCAACAACATGTTTTCTCTGGCCCAGATTAATGACTTGAACGCCTTTGTCACAGACGTCGGATGAGACACAGGATTTTATAGTCACGGATAGTCCTGGGGGAAATGAAAAGAGAGAAACTGCATTAGCACCACAACAAACCATGATGGGCACTGCAGAGTTAGTGGGAAGCACGTTTGAGGTCAGAAGCAACTTAGTTGGTACTCTTTCCCATTGTCAAAAGCCATCCAATGTGTTGGATGAATCCAGTGGGGTTTTCTCCAGTGAGGAGCACTTAGTCCTTCCACCAGAGATTTCTCCCTTCAGAATTCAATCCAAAGTGAGTAAGTAAAACTCTTCACTATTTCAAGCCTTTCTTCATGAAATTTCTCAATACAGTCCAGAATAGGTTCAGCATTTAACTGTAAATTCCACTCCATTTTAACTTTAAGACAATCACAGCCGTCTCTCTGACTTCGCTTACGAGAACAGGAAGAGAGAAAAAAGTAAAGAATTCACTTTCACTTTCCAGCACTTTCCCTAACAATGAAAGCAGTGAAAGCTATACGCCATCTTGAAAGCATTATGTTGATTGTAGACGTTAGAAATATATAGCCAGAAAAACAATAAAAAAAATACTTGCAATCCATTAAGAACTCCTGTATTCACTCAGTCTGCTTACAATCTCTCCTGTGTTGTATTTTTAAAAAGCAGAAGTGGTTGCGGCGTCTTTCTCTGTCTGATGACAGAAGCGTCTCTGGGCAGGAGCGTCCTCCGGAGCTTTAGGGAGCTCACTCTTGATCCCTGAAAACTTCTTTCCCAAGGATTTAAGAGGAGCTCAACCTTGCTCCCGATGCTCTACACCTCTCCTTTGCCCGGAGAGGGGGTTTTTCACCGCGAAAAACAGCTGGTGTGCGCTGTTTTTTGCAGCTTTACAAACCCAGAGAACGGAGTCTCACAGAGGAGACCCTGGCGGCGAAGAAAGAAGAAAGGCTTGAAATAGTGAAGAGTTTTACGCAAGAGTTTAAAGCAATATTGAAAGAAACTTTTACAGAAATATTAACTAAATTTCTTTTTCCAAATGAAATTGATTTACAACTGACTGCTGAACAATTTATAATACAATCTAAACAAGAAGAAGAGCAAGAACAATTAACTAGAATCTTTCTCCCAAATGAAACTGATTTACAACTGACTGCTGAGCATTTTATAATACAATATAAACTAGAAGAACAACAGGAAAAAGAAGAAGATAGTTCTGAGAATAAAGACTATAAAGGGAAATGGATCCTGCTTGATGAACAGTTTATTTATGGAGAGGAAGAGGATTTGTTTCAAGAAAGGAAAGGACGGCTATTTTTTTCTTTAGTTAAGCAGCAAGAAGAG
Source organism: Bothrops alternatus (assembly GCA_034064705.1). Lineage (NCBI taxonomy): Eukaryota > Metazoa > Chordata > Lepidosauria > Squamata > Viperidae > Bothrops > Bothrops alternatus. Next base: position 1,690,672 of record JARGCV010000193.1, on the reverse strand, counting down.
GATTTAATTGAGAAAAAAGAGACATTGATTCAGTTTAAGAAGCAACTTATTTATGGGACTGAAGAAATAAAGAAGAGAGACTTATTATTTGGATGGGAGGCCTCGTTATGGAGGTTTACTTGGTTAAAAAAAAACCCTAGAATTCGTCTGAAGAAATGAAATTTAAAATTGTATGTATGGAATTATGGGTAATCTAAAATTATGGACTGAATTAAGGACTAAGATTATGAGTAAGATGTAAGAGAAGATGATTAATAGTTGATATAATTAAATTGATGAAGAATGTATTTGTTTTGATGATCTAGGTTTGACATTAGATTGATTTATTGATGAGATAGATAAGCATTAAGTGATTGGATAAAGTTGAAGGAATGTAAGTTAGAAATGGAATAAATAGACTGTATTTGTTATGGAGGTTTATTTGACAGATGAGAGAGCCCAGAAGTCGATTGATAATAATTTATAATTAAATGAAAGGAATTAAGACCAATCTAAGACTATGGGTTGAATTAAAGATCAATTTTATAAGTAAGTTGTAAGAGAGGATGTTTAAATGAAGATATATTAAGATATATTAAGATATATTAAATTGATTAAGAACATAATTTTTCTTTTTGAATTGAGGGATTTATTGTTATTGATATTATTTGTTTATTTTTTTTTTTAAAAAAAAGAATGGTATATATTAAACTTGATGGTTTGGGTGATTTTATATAACCTCTCAATGGATTGAAGTGATTTAAGATTTGACTTAGATTGATGGTTTAGATGTAAATGATAATTATTATTCTTAACAAGATGAGTTGTTTGTTTTGTTTAATGGATCGAATTGATTTAGAGAGTGTATATAGTATATAGTTTAAAATTCTTGTTAGGATTATATAATAATTTTGTTTGATGTAGTGGGGTTTTCTTTTGTTGTACCCTGTACTCACTCTGGGAAGTCGGGGGGGGAGGGTTAGGGAGGGTTTATAATTTTATATATGATGTTTTCTCAACTGTAATTGGGGTTGGTGGAAGAATATATGTAATTACTGTTATTTAGGGGTTGCTCGGGTGGCCTCTGGGCACCACATCTGATGGAAAAGAGGAAGGAGGAGTGAAGGCTGATGTAAGTGGAAGTTGATAAGAAGGGGGAAGAGTAGGATGGAGATAGAGAAGGATGAAGAAAGAAGAGAAGGAGGGAGGAAGGTAGGTAGTTAGTTGGTAAGTGTGGGGGGAAGGATAGGGTTGGGGGGATGTGGTGGTGGGGGTGCCGAGCAGTGATGTTAATTGTTTGGGATGATTATTTTCAGTTGAGTTATTAGTATTAGATGTATTGAACAATGTATTTATGTTTTGTTTATGGATGATTGTTTATTTTAATACTATGATTTGATTTGACTAATTTTTTTCTTCTGTAAAATTTTTTAAAAAAAACAATAAAAATATATTTTAAAAAAAAACAAACAAAGTGAGTAAGTAGACAGGGATCTTCAAACTTGGCAAGTTTAAGACTTGTGGACTTCAACTCCCAGAATTCCTCAGCCAGCCAGCCAGCTGGGAGTTGAAGTCCACAAGTCTTAAACTTGCCAAGTTTGAAGACCCCTGAAGTAGAGGAAGGCCTTGGAAAAAAGGAGGGAGTCAAGCTCTTTTCCAAAGCACCTGAAGGCAGGACAAGAAGCAACGGATGGAAACTAACCAAGGAGAGAAGCAACCTAGAACTAAGGAGAAACTTCCTGACAGTTAGAACAATTAACCAGTGGAACAACCTGCCTCCAGAAGCGGTGAACGGTCCAACAATGGAAGTTTTTAAGAAGAGACTGGACAGCCATTTGTCTGAAATGGTATAAGATTTCCTGCCTGAGCAGGGGGTTGGACTCGATGACCTCCAAGGTCCCTTCCAACTTTATCTTTATCATTATCATTATTATTATTAATAATAATAATAATAATAATAATAATAATAATAATAATAATAATAATAATAATAATAATAATAATAATAAGTACAAAGTATTTTTAATTGATGTAATGTGAGTAACAGTCAGGATAAAGGAAAAATGTGTCCTAGCCAAGTGAGTTCTAATCCTGCTTTAGCCATCAAAGCTGACTGGGTGACTTTGGGCCATTCACTAGGAGATGGTGAGTTCTAGTCCCGCCTTAGCCATGAAAGCTGGCTGGGTGACTTTGGGCCAATCATTCTCTCCCAGCCCAACCCACTTCACAGTGTGGTTTTTGTGAAGAAATAGGAGTCAGAAAGAATATTAGGCATTTTTCGTTGCCCCAAGTTATTTTTAAAGTAATAAAGGCAAAAGAATAAATAAATAAAATTAACACATCTTGTTGTACTTACCTATTGGGAGGGCCATATTAGTAACACTGCATTTGTCTTTCCCCAAACCACATGGCAACATATTTCCAGAACAATGCTCTATTCCTATGCATTCTTCACATTCCAGGGATAATCCTGTAGTATCAACAAGAAAAAAGGACAACAAATTTACTTCTGGATCCTTTCTTTTGCCCAGTTTAAGACCAAGGTCACAGCAAGATTTCACCCATAATCAACTGAGATGGGAAGGAGGAAAAAGTAACACTTGACAGTCCACGTGGAAGGGATTAGAAGCTTTTTCTCAACCATGGCACCTTCCAGATGTACAGCTTCCAGATTCCTTAATGACAGGCTAGCTCTGTGAAGCTAGTTTAAGGAAGTGGTGCACTAAAATTTAGCAACAGTGCTTAGTTACATATTTTTTCATACTGCTTCACAGCCCGCTCTAAGCAGTTTACAGAGTCAGCCTATTTGCCCTCAACAATCTGGGTCCTCATTTGACTGACCTCAGAAGGATGGAAGGCCAACTCAACCTTGGGCCAGTTAGAATCAAACTGCTGGCAGTTTGCAGAATTAGCCTGCAATGCTGCATTCTAAGCACTGCGAAAGGAAGGAAGGAAGGAAGGAAGGAAGGAAGGAAGGAAGGAAGGAAGGAAGGAAGGAAGGAAGGAAGGAAGGAAGGAAAGAAGGAAGGAAGGAAAGAAGGAAAGAAGGAAGGAAGGAAGGAAGGAAAGAAAGAGAAATAACAATAGCTCTTAGACTTATATCCCACTTCACAGTGCTTCACAGCCCCATCTAAGCGGTTTACAGAGTCACCCTCTTGCCCCCAACAATCTGGGTCCTCATTTAACCAACCTCGGAAGGATGGAAGGCTGAGTCAACCTTGAGCCCCATCAGGATCGAACAACAGGCTGTGGGCAGAGTTTGCCTGCATTCTAACCACTGTGCCACCAAAGGTCTAGATACCCAGAAGGTACAACATAGCCTAGACCAGGGGTAGGCAACCTTGGCTCTTTTATGACTCGTGGACTTCAACTCCCAGAATTTCTGAGTCAGCTTTTATTCTGGGAGTTGAAGTCCACGAGTCATAAAAGAGCCAAGGTTGCCTACCCCTGGCCTAGACTTCCAAACATGTTCAAATTTTCAACTGTTGCATCCCGAAAATCCAGGGAAAGGTTTTAATTTTTAATTTTAATATTAAGATTTAATTTTAAGGCTTTAATATTTAACAGAGATTCAGTTCTTTGCATCCAGACATTGCAATCCATTTACCAATGTGGGATTATAAAAGCTAGATCAGATCACCCGATTTATATTTTGAAGCAGTTTGCAGCCATATTCTGATCCTGTAGCAGATGGTATCATCATCTACTGATCCTGTGCAGAATCTCACAAGGGTCTGCTTTAGGGCATTCTGGTAGTTGAAGTCTTCACAATTTAAAAGTTCAGAAGTTTGAAAAACACTAGAGATTTAGTCAGCTCCCAAAAATATGCCAAATAGAGGTTTTTTCTTTCTTTCTTTCTTTATTTCTTTCTTTCTTTCTTTCTTTCTTTCTTTCTTTCTTTCTTTCTTTCTTTCTTCCTTCCTTCCTTCCTTCCTTCCTTCCTTCCTTCCTTTCTCCTTGTTTTCTTTCTTTCTCCTTCTTGTGCGTGCCACAAATTCTCTTGGAAAAACATGCTACGAATTTGCAGAAGCAGTGAAAGTATGGGAGCCATTCACTTAAAATATTTGTCATTCTTGCCTACTTACCTCTAATAATAAACAGGGCAAGAAGGAAGACGGGCAGTGAAGTCTCCATGACAGCTGACTGGTGCTTTCTCCAAAGTGGACCTGGAGATCCTGAATATAGGAAATTCTCTTACTTTGCCCAAAGCCGAGGAAGCATTTTTAATAGCCGTCCAAAACTACCGTATCACTTCCTGAAAAAGGAAGGAGGGTTTAAGAAATAAAAGTGGTTTTCTGGAAGGGAACAAAAAAAGAAAAAAAAAACAGAACAACAGGAATCCTTTACAGGAAACTACATCTATTTCTGTCCTATTTTGCTGTCTAAATGTCAGGTTATTTGGAAAACAAACTTACTTGTGGACGAAGCCAATAAAACATTAAAAATCGCCAGTCGAAGCCATTTTTTACATATTTGGCTCCGTACCAATGAAAAGTTTTCCAGAAGAAAAAACAGACTGCTTTTATTAAGCGCGGTTGAACTGCTGCTGAAAATTTAAACTGCATCATCGTAATGGAAAATGTGTGCAGCCAAGACATCAATCCTCCCCATTTTCAGAGCAAAGCTGGCATGGCTGCATTCTTTCTCTTGCCATAAAATCCAAGCAAGTGATTGGCAGTTCCTTAAGCACTAACAAAGCCTCTTGAGCTGAGGTTTTCAAGGATCACAGCTCCCACTTGAAAATACATTGGCAGGGGAGAGCCATGATTGTTGTGTGTGGTACAGATAGTCCTCGGCTTACAACAGTTCACTTAGGGACTGTTCAAACTTACAACATCACTGGAAAAGTGACTTAGGACCATTTTTCATACTTATGACCGTTGTGGCATCCTAATAATAATAATAAAGTTGGAAGGGACCTTGGAGATCATTTAGTCCAACCCCCTGCTTAGGCAGGAAACCCTATATCATTTCAGACAAATGGCTGTCCAGTCTCTTCTTAAAAACGTCCAGGGTTGGAGCATTCACCGCTTCTGGAGGCAGGTTGTTCCACTGGTTAATTGTTCTAACTGTCAGGAAGTTCCTCCTTAGTTAATTAAAACATTAATATTAACAACAAACTGGATAAAATGATCAATGCATAAATGGGGGGAGGTGAGATGTTATCTAATCTATTAGCCAGATTATTCTATTCTATTCTATTCTATTCTATTCTATTCTATTCTATTCTATTCTATTCTATTCTATTCTATTCTATTCTATATTCCATTTTCTATTCCATATTCTATTCTATTATATTCTATTCCATTTTCTATTCTATTCTTTTTTCTATTCTATTCTATTTTCTATTCTATTTTCTATTCTATTCTATTCTATTCTATTCTATTCTATTCCATTCCATTCCATTCCATTCCATTTTCTATTCTATTCTATTTTCTGTTCTATTCTATTTTCTATTCTATTCTATTCTATTCTATTCTGTTCTACTTTCTATTCTATTCTATTTTCTATTCTATTCTGTTCTGTTCTGTTCTATTCTATTTATATTGCTATCTCTATCTCTGTCTCTGCCTGTGCCTCTGTCTATGTCTATGTCTATATCTGTCTCTATCTCTATAAAGGATTATGGAAAAAAGGGGACGTTTAAAATAGACAAAAAACCAAGCTTATGTTTGTCTTACAAAATACAGTTAAAACTGCATTCAATTCCTGTTAGCAACGGAGAAATGGATTTTGACAGGCCTCCTGGAGCATATGAGGAAATGAAAGAGACTATAGCAAGGGTTTTTTTCCACCCCAATAAGAAATGATGATTATGAAAATTTCACAATTTCCTCAAAGGAATTGGCTCTATAAGCATTCTTTCTGTGGATAATTCAGAACTCACTTCCATTCTTCACAAGATATTCATTAAGAACAAAAGGTGACTCTAAACACAGTTTTGTCAACTAGGCCTTACTTTATTTGTCACATAGGCGAGTCCAAATGGACTATGGCAGAGTTTCGTGGAATACAGGATTCTACACTTCAGAAATAATAAAGATCCTACATCATACCAAACCATTGTTTGTTCTCTTGAAATTTCAAATTCTCTGATCTAAAGCTTTTCTTAAAATATCTTTTCAAAAAACAAACAACAATGCAGTGACAGGTTGCTGTGTCAAGAGACTGGATGCTCTAGAGAGGCCTATTCAAGCAAATTCTGACTCCAAGTGACTGGTCCTCGGTGAGCAAATCCTGTGATCTGAGATTTTTGCTTCAGAAGCCCTTTTACTGTTAATCAGTGCTAGCAGGGTCAGACCCAGACCCAGGCAGACCAAGACACTGAGTTGTCTTCCCACTTTAGGCATGAAATCTTGGGCCAATCACCAGTTCTAGTCCTGCCTTAACCTGAAAGCTGGCCGGGTGACTTTGGGCCAGTCACTCCCTCTCAGCCCACCTCACAAGGTTGTTGTTGTGGGGAAAATAGGAGGAGGAAGGAGTATTAAATATGTTTACCTCCTTCAATTACTTACCGTTCACTTCAGTTACATTTGCGACCATTGTAGCATCCCCGTGGTCACGTGATTTACATCTAGATGCTTGACAACTGACTCACATTTACGACAGTCGCAGTGTTCAGGGGTCACGTGATCCCCTTTTGCGACCTTTTGACAAGCCAAGTCAATGGGGAAGCCAGATTCACTTAACAACCGTGTTACCAACCCAACACCTGCAGTGATTCACTTTACAACTGTGACAAGAAAGGTCGTAAAATGGAGCAAAACTCACTTAATAAGTGTCTCACTTAGCAACAGAAATGTTGGGCTCAGTTGTGGTCGTAAGTTGAGGATCACCTGTATAAAAGGTTTTTTTCTGCTTGGCACAAATGAGATTTATAGAACAGGACCAGCAAGGGCAGGAAACATTATGTCACCCATAAATATTCCTAATCATTTTAAGTGCTGCAGGATCCTCTTAATTCTGCCGATGAAAAGACAAAACAGCAGATCTGCCAATCCTGCAGAATTTCTAAATAGCATATTGGATGGGAAGGAAGAGGAAATGCTTGATTTTAGTTAAAAACAGCAACAAAATGAGGAAGATACTAGCGCCTCTTTTTTTTCCGTTGATTTTGATGACTTCCATCAATTTTTTTTTTGCTGTTTCATGTCTATCTGTCAGAAAACGCTACTGCTTAACGCATCTCTAGATCAAGCCACTTAAAGCAATTGCTCACCTGAAAATGCAATTGGTTTGCCAATCTTCTCAAAATATCCCCACTATAAAATAGGACATCCTTGGCCCAACAGCTCTAAGCTCATCCTCAGAACTACATAATCCATGCTTCAAAGTTATAGGAAGCATGAAATGGACTCTCCTGCATGCAAAAATGGAAGCATAGGGAGGGTTGGACTTGCTTATGGAAAGTGCCAAAAGTTGTGGTAGAAACGCATCCAGCTTTGGAAACAGGATTGGGATCATCAACCCAATATTGGAAGGGGCTGCCCCAAAGAAGAGGGAGTCAAGCTATTCTCCAAAACACCTGCAGGCAGGACAATGGGTGCAAACTAATCCAGGAGATAATCAACTAGAACTAAGGAGAAACTCCCTGACAGTTAGAACAATTAGCCAGTGAAACAACCTGCCTCCAGAAGCAGTGAATGCTCCAACACTGGAAGTTTTTAAGAAGAGACTGGACAGCCATTTGTCTGAAATGGTATAGAGTCTCCTGTCTGAGCAGGGGGTTGGACTAGAAGACCTCCAAAGTCCCTTCCAACTCTTGTTATTCTGTTCTGTTTTGTAAACCTGTTCCTTTATTTTTCAGATGGAAAAAAAAAATACCTTCCAGTTTTCACCAATGCTCCTCATACTTCCAGGTTTGGAAATTGCATCCTCCAGAATCTTTTCAAGTTATGGTAGCTGCTTGGATTGTTTTCCCATTGTCGGCCTTTTTGAAAATGCCGCGTTTGGCTTTCTCTCTCCTGTTGATCTCAAGCCGGCTCTAAATCTGCAAGGCTTGAATTTGTCATGCGGCCTTGTAAGTATTACAACCCCTTTCCCAGGCCCATTCTTTTTCCCCTGTCGTCAGTCATCCAGTGTTTTTCAACCTCAGCACCTGGAAGAGGGGTTGACTTCAACTCCCAGAATTCTCCAGTCAAGAGAGCTTCTGAAGTCCAGACCTCTCCACGTTTCTGTGGTTGAAAAACCCTGCCATCACCCAGGCTATACACATTTGATATAGAACGGTTGATTTATATTTTTATTCTGTTCTTTCCTAGGATGGAGGTTGTAGGAGGATCCCACAACCTTCCCCCTCTCTTTGTCTGATTAATGCTAGAGATATATTAGTTCTTATTCTTACCTTTTTTAATATTTTAAGTGCTGTTGTCTCCTTTGTTCTTTTCTCATGGCTTTTAAGCCCTGAATAATAGCCAAGACGATGTATCCACCGGACAGCAAATGAATAGAATAAGGGATGGGTAGAATTAACCCAAGGTTCCATTAAGAAAAAAAAAATCAACACAGGGTTCTAGACTCTGGGATTGCAAAGGTAAAAATAATATTCTGGACATTCTAGAGCAGTGTTCCTCAATGTTGGCAACTGCATATTTGATTAAGCAATTGTAAGGAGTTCTTGACTTCTGACTGGTTGCTTAACAACCATTTGAAGTTATGATGGACCTTCCCAGGGCTACTTATGAGTTCCAATACCCTTCCAAATAGGATTGCATTTTGTAGGAGCTGCCACCACACTGGGCAGGGAGCCGCCACTGATGACACTGCTGTGGTGGGCATGGAGCTGCTGCTATTGATGCCACCACCGTGCCAGGTGTGGAGTTGATGCCGCCATGTGACTTGGTGTGGAGCTGTCGCCGATGCCACTGTCACTGTGCTGGGGGAGCCGCCACCGATGCCACCACCGCCCCATGCAACAGCTCCATGCCCAGCACAGCAGCAACATTAGCAGCAGCTCCAAACCTGGCATGGTGGCAGTACCTGTAGCAGCAGCGGCTCTGTGCTTGGTGCAGTGGCAGCAGCGGCTGCATCAAAATCCAAGCCTGGTGCAGTGGCGGCAATATGGGGCATGAAAATTGGAAGTCTCCAGCTGCTGCTTCCTCCCCACCACCCACCCCAATATACTCTGTCTCTGCCCACCTGCTCGCTCGCCCACCTGCCTGGCTCTCCCTTCGGCCACCCGCATTTGGCCATGTGGATTTGTCCTGCAGTGACTTGGCAACAATGAATTGGCAGAGGTGAGTTGGCGGTGGCAAGCTGGACCCAGCAAGTTGTCCTACCTAGACCCACCTGCTAGGGAAACATGATCTCCTAATTCTTCCAATAACGTGGTTCCAGAAAAAACTCAAGGAACTCTGGATTGTGAAACCCTAATATATCCAAAGAGCACATAGATAAGGAATGATTGAAGTAATAGGTGCTGTAGCCCGTGAAAGTAGTCACTTCTTTTTCCTAATCAAGTCCTTGAGGACATTGCAATCCGTAACATCAGCTCAGAAAGAACTTGGAAGAACTTCCAGAAAATACAGAATGTAGAATGCAAGTTTGCAGTACGTAAGGGAGAGATACTCATGTATCTTGTCACAAAGGATATCCTTCCTACGAGCGAAGGAGGAAATACCTCAGGATATTCTAGATGGTGCTGCACTTCAGTTCCTAAAATACATAAGCATCAGCCAGTAATAAAGGAGATCTGTAACATCTGGAGATCCACAGAAGTGACATCACCATGGGATAAAACTCAGGAGTGAATACAACCTGATGTTTATTTATAATGTTCAGCCTTCAAAGTTTACATAAAATGGTCTATGTTCATCCTTCTGAGTCTGGACCCTCCACATTGTAATACTCGTCAGCTCCAGCCAAGAAGATACCAAGCAGAAAAAAGATGAGTCATGCATCTCATGGGCTATACAAAGAGCTGAAATGAAGAGGATTACATTACTATACAGTAAAATGAAAGGAGATTTTCCCCCAGGTATGTGCCACATTTTGCAAAAACTGATTTGAACAAGACCTGCAATAGAGGAGAACAATTTGGCAACTGCTGTCGGAAGACACAGCATGAGGGAACAGTGTTGTTTGCTGATGGATGGCAGGAAATAGATATACCCAATATACCCTATAGCAGAGGTGTCCAACCTTGAAAACCTTAAGACTTGTGGACTTCAACTCCCAGAATTCCCCAGTTAGCACGTCTGGCTGGGGAATTCTAGGAGTTGAAGTCCACATGTCTTAAGGTTTCCAGGGTTGGACACCCTTGGTCTATAGGCATATTACATGAAGGGAGTCCCAAGATTCTCTGGAGAACCTTTCACTTCCATATCTGAAAACATCAGAGGAAAGAAAGATCTTGCTCAAAAAGTTAAGAACCAGGTCTTCTGATTTGTACGGTGCGTCCCACATGGAACATATTTCCAGAAGTATGACTGTCCCTGTCTCTTCTCATTCAGAAAGGCTATTGTGGGCCTCCCACGTTGTGCCCACATTTCGCCAACTCTCCGCATGCTGCATTGGTTGCCTATCGGTCTCCAAGCACAATTCAAAGTGTTGGTCATTACCTATAAAACCCTTTATGGCAAGGGACCAGGATACTTATGGGACCGTCTTCTGCCACATACTTCCCTCCGACCGGTGAGAGCGCACAGGGCCGGCCTCCTCCAGGTCCCGTCAGCGAAACAATGCCGTCTGGTGGGTCTTAGGGGGAGGGCCTTCTCTGTTGTGGCGCCCACCCTCTGGAACCTACTGCCCCCTGAAGTCTGCGCTTCTCCCACTCTCCCGGCCTTCCGAAAGAATCTTAAAACCTATCTTTGCCAGCAGGCCTGGGGATGATTGTGGGTTGTTGTGTGAATGATGAATGTGTGTTGGTTTTTATTTTTTAATGCTTTTTTTTTAATTTGGACTTAGATGGTGAATATTGTTTTATATATGTTGTAAGCCGCTCCGAGTCTTCAGAGAGGAGCGGCATATAAGTCCAAATAAAATAAATAAATAAATAAAATATTAAAACCACCCTGTTTTATTAGGCCTACAGGGTCTATGTTGTTTGAGGGGCACATTAACTTCACTGATAAATTTAGTGTGATGTTATTATTTTAATGGGTTGATACATTCCCTTTTAAAGACTTGTTTTTGCATATAATCTAGAGGTGGTCAGATTAGGGTGATTCATAAATGATTGGAAATTTAAAAAAAAACATATACAAATGGGCTTTGAGTCACATCGATCTTAGTCCACAAGCTGCCCAATTTTGAACTCCACCAATATGCACACAATTGCAGGGTCCACAGGCAGAAGATTACAGCAACATGATCAAAGTTCTGGTCCTTCATATATGGTTCATCACCACCATGATCACCATTTTGACTATTTTTACCTCACACCATAGATGCCAGTGGAGGACATACAATGGCTTCCGTGAAGTGTGGCAATGATGCTGCCTCAGCAAACTCTTTTCAGTGTCCAGTAACTAGCAGCACCCCTTAACTTTCAGAAGCCCTACTGGTGCTGGCTGACCACCTCTTTTTTTTTCATTCTTCTTGCTCCCATTTCCTTGACTTCTTTGGTGTCCATTTCATCTCTGTTGGACAGGAGGGCAAAGCAAACAGATCCTGCTTCTTCTCTGTGCAACTTTCACAGCTCACTTGTTCAAGGTCAACTGGTAACAGAGCTAGCAAGAGGAGGAACAGTATTAGGAAAAACTTTAGCAGCTCTCTTGAAATGTATATATTTCAAGAAAAAGGAAAGCTCAGGATTTTCCCAAAAAGTGAGGCCTAAGAGGCATAAGCAATGGAGAGGGGGAAGAATTCACAAGCAGGATCTGAGTTTTAATGTTGGGAACATATCAAGAAAAGATGGTCACCAACAAGAGCCCAGCCTGGGCTGAGAGGAAGAGTCCAAATGATCCAACTATGGTGTCAACTGCCCCAGTGGCATTCTTACAGTTGCTGTTGGGAAGTAAAGTAAATGCACTAGCAACAGCTGAAATCTCCATCTTCTCACAGAAAGCCTTATTGGCGCATCCCTTCATGGTGACAGTCATATCTTTTCCTCCTGCAAAGAGAATGGGAGGAAACAGCTGTCGACACCTGGGACCTAGCTGATTTGGAGCAATGTGGGAGAGAGAAAGAGAGAAGCTAGGACCCAGAGGAAATTTCCTTCTGCTTTCGGCATACATGTTCACAGAAAGAGGGCAATCAAACTGCATTCACCAAATAAAGGTTGACATAATAGACTTCAGGTAAAGATTAACAGGAACAAGTAATCCTTGACTTACAATCATATTGAGCCCAGAATTGAGGCAGTAAGTCATATTGGTTGTTAAGTGGGTCACGATGTGACTACGCCTGATTTGACGACCTTTTCGTGGCAGTCATTAAATGAATGGTGCAGTTGTTAAATGAACCCACTATACCCAATGGACATTTTCTGCTGAAAGTTAATCCTGGGAACTGGCAAATTGCAGTCATGTGACTGCAGGATGCTGCAAATGGCCACAAATGCAGGACAGTTGCCGAGATGTGACCACGTGACCGCAGAAGGGTGCCCATCAGAACTTTGAAATTGAGTCATAAGTAGCTCTGTGGTCCATCATAACCTTTCATGGTCATCTAAGCGACCAATTGTAAGTCGAGGATTACTTGTCAATTAAAGGCCAGGTATGGTTATGGCTGAATTGTTTAGGAGATTTTGTTTGGACTGAGTTAGGGTTTTGGTGACTTAGCATATTTGAATCCACACGGTTTGGTTAGCTTATGACTGAATGGATTGTGCAAAACCAGAAAATGTGTTGGTTTGATAATTAGGTTAAGCATGTTGAGTGAGCCCAGCCAACGCACAGAGGCCATTCCAAACTCAACAGAAACATTGATACCGTAGTACTGTAGTACCCGTATATACTGGTTTGTGTTCAGTACCATGGACAGCGCCTCCGTGATTAAAGTGGAAGCAGCCACTGAAAATTTCCATTGGCCTCAAAAGAAGTTAAGGTCCCAAAACGTATCTTCTACCTCATGGTAGACCTCCAAAATATCACTTAGCAATAGCACTTAGGCTTATATACTGCTTCATAGTGCTTTACAACCCTCTCTAAGGAGTTTACAGTCAGCTTATTGCCCCTAGCAATCTGGGTCCTCATTTTACTGACCTGATCTGGTCTTTCAGGACGTGGCAATTTCCATTCAAGAATTGTATTTCCTCATTGGCAGCTTCAAATGCTGAATATGGGCATGAATCTATAGGTTTTACCTTCTTTCTTCTGAAGAAGCACTTCTGCACAATACGTCTCGTCCTCCCCAGTGCAGTTAATCATCTTCTCCTGGCATCCACTCTGTTCCTTTGGCTCGGTAGAGCAAGCCGGGCATCTTTTGTTGTTGGTAGTTACAATTTTTCTGGCGGGCACTACAGAAAAGAAGGAGGAAGTTTAAGTTAAAAGAATAATAAAGGCGGTTGGGATGACATAAGAACATAAGAAGAGCCATGCTGAATCAGGCCAAAGCCCATCGAGTCCAGCATTCTGTGTCACACAGTGGCCCACCAATTGTACATGGGGATCTTGAGCAGAAAGAGAAGGCAAAACCCTCCCTTTCCCTTGACCCCCAAACAAATGGTACTCAAGGGAATCCTGCCTGCCTCAACCAACATAGAGGCGGCACATGGACATCTGTTTTAATAACCACCAATACACTTTGCATCCATGAATCTATCTAGCCCTGCCTTGAAGCTGTCAAGGCTGACAGCTGTCACGACCCCTTCAGGAAGTGAATTCCATAAATCAACGACCCTCTGGGTGAAGAAATATTTCCCTTTATTTGTCCTCACTTTCTTAGCTATGAGCTTTAGGGAGTGCCCCCTTGTCCTGGTATTGTGTGATAGAGAAAAGAATTTTTCTCTATCCACCTTTTCTATCCCATGCATGATTTTATACACTTCAATCAAGTCACCCCTTAAACGCCATCTTTCAAGGCTGAAGAGACCAAGGCGTTACAATCTGGTTTCATAAGGGCGGCGCTCCATTTCCTTGATCATTCTTGTTGCCCTTTTTTGCACCTTTTCCAGTTCCATTATATCCTTCTTGAGGTATGGTGACCAGAACTGTACACAGTACTCCAAGTGTGGTCTCACCATCTATTTGTACAGACCTCAGAGTAAGAGTGGGAAATTCAGAAGCCAGTACTTTCCTTCCTTAGCAATTTTCTCAGTTCCAATAGAAAGGAACCTCTGTAACTCAGATTTGAACCTGTGGGGTCCTTGGTGCTCTCTGAGCTTGATGGCTTTCTTGCAGACATTTCATTATGAAAATGAAGAGCCAGATTGTTGGGGGACAATGTTACAGCGTGGACAATATCTCTGAGCGGTTTACAGAGTCAGCCTCTTGCCCTCAACGATCTGGGTCCTCATTTTACCAACCTCGGAAGCATGGAAGGCTGAGTCCACCTTGAGATTTGTCAGGATCGAACTCCAGACTCTGGGCAGAGTTTGCCTGCAATACTGCATTCTCACCACTTCGCCACCACAGCTCGCTACTATGCTAGCATGGATTAAAATAACCCCATGCCTACTCAAGGCTTTTAACACACACCACTGAATAAAGTCATCCCTTTTACTGAATGGATACTGAATACTGAACTTTTACTTCGACTGAATGAGAGTCAGTATTAAATGCAGGAGGATGCTCAGCCTGGCACTTTGAAGAATTTCTAATGCCCCTATCCTAGATGGTGGGCTTGCCTGTGACCATCATGTTACTCTACATCTCACTGCAAGGCATCCCAGGATACATGCAGGAGATTTATCTTTAGGCGGAGAAAATGGGAAAGGGAAAGAATAGGAAAGAATCAGAGAAAATGAGAGAGCCCCAATGTATACTGCTGGAATGATTGGTGCATTGATTGTCCTCGCAGCAGGAAACTTGGCCCTGGATGATCTGCTTGTTGCCCATGTCTAGAACAGCCAAGCCCTGGTTACACTCCTGTGGATGGATGCAGCTCTTCTTGATGGCATGTGTGGTTGATCCTGTAGGGATCCAAAAGAAGAGTTGGTGTCTGAAACAATGAATTGCTCAGTATCTCTGTGAGTGGCAGATAAAACCTCTTGAGCATGAGCCTTCAGCATCCCCAGTCCTTCTCCAGTTTCCCAGGATTTGGGCCCCACCGTTCCACCATCTGCTAGCCTCCAGATAAGTTCGAACATGAATCAGAATAGAGCTGGAAGGGACCTTGGAGATCTTCTAGTCCAACCCCTTGCTCAAGCAGGAGACCCTCTACAATTTGAGACAAGTGGCTGCCCAATAAAAACCTCCAGTGATGAAGCACCCTCAGCTTCTGGAGGCAAGCTGTTCCACTGGTTAATTGTTCTCATGAGTCCTTTTATTCCTGTTCTAGAACTGACAGTGGAGGTAATCCTTAACCTACAATTATTTGGTTAGGGACCATTTAAAGTTACCATGACAGCACTGGGGGAAAAATAAGTTTATTGCCTTGAGTTATGTATAAAGGCAATAAAAATGGGATAATATATAAGTAAAACCGTAAACAAATGAGTCATCTCTCTCTTTTTCCTTTCCTTGCTCTCCAGCTGTGATTAGCCAATCTAGGAAATTGTCAGTTGTGGTGGAGACTCTCACCATGATGCTGTGGGATGACCAGTGAGAGGCAGGTGTGTCTCAGCTATGCTTCACAGAGAGAGACACAAAGACACAGACACACTCCCAGGGAAAAGAATAACACGAATCTAGAAAAGCCTGTAAGTGTTTGAAGTACATTTGAATGGTCTTCACTGTTTCTATCCATCTCAGCAAAGAGCTGTTTAGGATACTAATTGACAGGCACACACATACATACACACACAAACACAAACACACACACACACACACACACACAAATCTTTTCTTTCTCAAAACTGTGAAGCCCAAGTAATAAAACCAGAGGATATTGAGTCGGTATATCATTTAGCCTGCAGAATAAAATTAACCCAGTCCGTAGAAGAGACTGTTCAGAATAATATTGATTGGCAGTACAATGAATTTAGATATTTTATACATACCAATAGTCTTTTCTAACAAAGTGACGCTACATTTGTCTTTTGGAGCAGAGCAAGTTTCCTTATTCCCCTGGCAGTTCTTTCCACTCGACTGACAAATGGTACACTCCTGAGAGATTCCTAAAACTGGAGAAAACAAGAGTTAACAATGACTTTTTCCTTTCCTTTCTCTTTTCTCTTTTCTCCTTCCTCCTTTCCTCTCCTTTCCTTTTTCCTCCTTTGCCAAAGTCAAATGTTACGGGTAATAACCTGGCTAGCTGTGCAACCAACCATAATAATAACAACGACAATCTAGGGGGGGGAAACCTCGATGGGTGGATAAAAATATCAACTCCAGTCTAAACATCTGGCTAATGGTGCGATCAACCCTACTGATAATAACAATGAGAAATTATTAAACTTGCATGCTGCCTGTCTCTCAGCAGCTCTGGGAGGCTCACAGTGACAAAATTACACTAAAATCAATAGAACATAAAAAAAATAAAGATGAAAGTGAGAATTGCTGTGTTTGCTTAAGCTGGAGGGTTTCTGGTCAAATCCTTGTCATGTATCCAGCAGCATATAATCCTCAGCTTTCAATCCTTCCAACAATAGTTGTGAATGCTTTGTGATCCAGTATTAACAGTCTGCCCAGCGGAGCCCACCAACCTCTGTCCACCTACAAAGAACAACGTAAGTCTTGTGGTGCCACTTAGGCAACACTCTTTGCTTCTATTCCATGCACGCATAGACACACACACACACACACACACACATTGAAACACCCACATGGCACTGAATAGAGAACTCCTTTCAGCCTTCTTTAATGGCAGAACTAGTCCTGTTTCAACCTGTTGTCACTGAAGGCCACTCCCTATTTACGATGAGGTGCTATCTTAAGAGGGGACGAACACACTTCAAATCAAGTTAATGAGCACTGGCAATTTCTTCTCCCCCCCCATTCTGGAAGGATTGGAACCCATCATCCAGAAGAGGACCCCTTCAGTCATAAATCATCCCAAATGAAGGTACTCACCCAGAGTAATGGAGGCTGCAAGAAGGCAGATGACAAAAGAGGCCTCCATGTTGCCAGAATTTGGCTGAAAATCAGAGCTGGGTTAGGAAGCTTGTTGAATGCATCAGAGGCTTTGCCCCTGATAGAGCTGGCCTGGCTTTATGGAGAAGGAGCCAAAAAAGGAGAGGAGGTATCAAATCATGGCTCCACCCCTGTCTCTCCCTCCCCCTCCCCCCCACAAAGGGATCATGGCCAAGCTACAATGGTGAGATAGCAACTTTCTGTAAGGGCAGCTATGCCTTTTGCATCAAAGCCAATAAAGAGTCTTGCATCATCGTAAAAACAATTGCACTTATTAGCCCACATCAAATTTGGTAGACTACAATCCACTTCATCAGCTGCCTAAGGCTTATTGCTGGGTGCAGACACTCTGCAGTTGGCTCTTTCTTTTTCTTTCTTTCTTTCTTTCTTTCTTTCTTTCTTCCTTCCTTCCTTCCTTTATTTTCTTGCTTTCTTTCTTGCATTCTTGCTTCCTTCTTACCTTCCTTCCTCTTTCTTTCTTCCTTCCTTTATTTTCTTTCTTGCTTTCTTTCTTGCATTCTTGCTTACTTCTTTCCTTCCTTCCTTCCTTCCTTCCTTCCTTCCTTCCTCTTTCTTTCTTTCTTTCTTTCTTTCTTTCTTTCTTTCTTTCTTTCTTTCTTTCTTTCTTTCTTTCTTTCTTTCTTGCTTTCTGTTTTGAGTTTGGGCAGCCAATCTCAACAAGCTGAGGAGGACCATCAGAATTCCCAGCCATCAAACCTTATAAAGGAGGGATCCAAAATCCACACTGATACTCCAGTCAAAGCCAGCTTGGGATTCTTTTAGCTTTCTCTCTGGCCAGCTGTTGCTTTTTTCTTTGCTCTAAAATTCAGAAGGGTTTTTCTCCTTGTTGACGAGGGTTGGGCCTCTGGGATTTAATAGAATTCAGACGCCTGTTTCAAAAGAGATTTCCCCCCTGGCAGAGCTGCACGGCGTCTTCTAAAAAATCTTTGCTCAAAATCACAAATAATCTTTCCGAAGACAAGTCGCCTTGCTGGCTTCTCCTGCCAGATAGTTATTTGTGCTCAGATATTTTATCGTTTCCATCTTTTAAAAATATGTATTAAAACAAATACGATACATGAGATTATTTCAAATTCGGGGGATGAAATCTTGGATGCTATTGCCCTACTGCCACCCCTGCTCTCCTTCCTTCTCCTATATTTTTTGGAAATTGAAAATCGGGAGTGTTGGGGTGTTGATCCAGTCCACCCTTATGTACTTCTGCAGTTTCAGAGTCGGAAAAAACATGGCACACCTCACACAGCCTGGCACCAATCCAGCGGCTAAGTGCACTGCGGTGAGAAAGTGAATTTAAAAAAAAATAAAGGCTGACCATTAAGAGCTTCTGCAGCACTTAACTGTTTTGAAAGTTTATGTTTTATGTTATTAAAGTATGAAAAAAGTCTCATGCTAGCCAAACCTCTCTCATAATATTGAATTAAAGACGAAAGAGTTAGTGCCTCACATGTCAGGCAAATTTAGTTGTTTGTATTCTGTCTTTTGACAAGAACTCAAGACAGCAAATGCCACCCTCCCATCTCTCATTTTTGCCCTCAGCAACAACCCGGTGAGGTAGGCTAGGCTGAGAGTCATCTCGTGAACTTGTGTAGTGGAAGTGAGACTAGAATAGGTGTCTTTCAAACTTGGTCCTTTTAGGACTTGTGGACTTCAACTCCCAGAATTCCTCAGCCAGGCACGGAATTCTAGGAGTTGAAGTCCACAAGTCTGAAGAGAAAATTCTTTTCTCTATCACACAATAGCAGGACAAGGGGGCACTCCCTAAAGCTCATAGCTAAGAAAGTGAGGACAAATAAAGGGAAATATTTCTTCACCCAGAGGGTCGTTGGTTTATGGAATTCACTTCCAGAAGGGGTCGTGACAGCTGTCAGCCTTGACAGCTTCAAGGCAGGGTTAGATAGATTCATGGAGGCCAAGTGTATCGGTGGTTATTAAAACGGATGTCCATGTGCCGCCTCTATGTTGGTTGAGGCAGGCAGGATTCCCTTGAGTACCATTTGTTGGGGGTCAAGGGAAAGGGAGGGTTTTGCCTTCTCTTTCTGCTCACGATCCCCATGTACAATTGTTGGGCCACTGTGTGACACAGAATGCTGGACTCGATGGGCTTTGGCCTGATTCAGCATGGCTCTTCTTATGTTATTATGTTCTTTTGACCCTGGACTAGAATATGGATCTCCCCAATCCACTGCACCATGATGGCTTTCTGGGCCTGGAAATTTTTATGGGGAGTAACATGCTGGATCCTAGTTCCCCTTTCCATTTTACTTTTCAAATAATTTTATTAATTTTACAAAGCATATTCATTAAAAAAACCATGAAATAATAATAATAATAGTGTTAATAATAATAGTGTTAATAATAATAATAATAATAATAATAATAATAATAATAATAATAATAATAATAATACATACCATTTCGGACAAATGGCTGTCCAATCTCTTCTTAAAAACTTCCAGTGTTGGAGCATTCACCGCTTCTGGAGGCAGGTTGTTCCACTGGTTAATTGTTTTAATTGTCAGGAAGTTTCTCCTTAGTTCTAAGAATCAAAAGAAACAAAAAAAGAAAGAAAGAAACTAGGAATAGAAGTATGAAAAAGAATAAAAAGAAAGAAAGGGGTATATAAAGTGTGACTTCCAACTTCTTCTTCCGACTTCTTATTTTCAACTCTTAGTTTAAGTCCGTAATAAAATGTCCAATTTTCCTCCCGAAAGGAAAAGGGGAAATTAAAAAAAAAATCTTTTTCTTTTTAAATTTTAATCATCATCAAATCCCTACATCAAAATTTGGCTAAAAGTCCACAAAGGGCTTCCAATTATAGATGAATAAATGATTTTTTTTTCAGAGAGGGCCTCGTTGCCAGTGTTGCTGTTCTTATGGATAACTTTTCGTTTTACTTTCCAAATCTTTGATGACCTTTTAGAACCCTTTGCTAGGAAAATAACCGGAAGGGAGTCCAGCTTTATTTCCCAAAAGCACTTCTGGAAAACAACATACCAACATCCATAAGCTTGTAGGACAAAATTAAGAAGGCGGGAGTTGCTGGCTTTCCCCATTCTGAGCATGAGTAGGTGAGAATGACCTTGGAAGAGGTGAGTGAAGGGGAAGAGATGCTGGGAATGATCAGATAAGAGAGGACGTAGCCCAGAGATGTGTAACAGGCAAAGAAAGAAACTCACAAGGGAACCACCTTAGCTTCTCAGAAACTAAAAAAGACAGGAGGAAATTTGTACTTTCAGATTTGCAAGATTCGTGCAAAATTAATGCAGACTTATGGTAAAGTAGAATTAGATCCTCTGGTGGTGTCTGGTCCACCTGGGAATGGTGACAGTGTCCGATTGTGCTGCTTCCTAAGGCCAAGACTCAAGAAGATGGCCACAATCATTTGATCAAGGTCTACTTACGGGACCGCCTTCTGCCACATACTTCTCTACGACCGGTGAGAGCGCACAGGGTCGGCCTCCTCCGAGTCCCGTCAGCGAAACAATGTCGTCTGGCGGGCCCTAGGGCGAGGGCCTTCTCTGTTGTGGCGCCCGCCCTCTGGAACCAACTGTCTCCTGAAGTTCGCGTTTCTCCGACTCTCCCGGCCTTCCGGAAAAACCTAAAGACTCATCTTTGCTGGCAAGCCTGGGCATGATTGTGGTTGATTGATGTATTGAATGTGTGTTTATTGGTTTTTAGATATTCTGTTTGGGTTTTTTATATTGTATTTTTTGCTATGTATATGTTGTTAGCCGCTCCGAGTCCCCTGGAGAGGAGCGGCATACAAACCCAAATAAAATAAATAAAAATACTTCTTTGTGGTAAAATCTGCAACTGAAGTGGGAGGATGAGTTAAGAAACTGGCTAGCCTGGAATCGTTGGAGAGCAGGAAACAACAGAAAGTAGACCCTCCCTCCCCCTTTGAAGGCTAATCTAATTGTTCTATAGTGAGTGTAGTTAGTTGGGAGAGATTCTTGTAAATTGGCAAGTAGCAATGAAGATACTTCCCTACTCAGCACCCAGTGTAGTTCTGGTAGCCTGTGCCTGACATTGTTATGTGTACAGGTAGCCCTTGACTTACAAACAGTTCATTTAGCTACCATTCAACATTACAACAGCATTAAAAAAAAGTAATTTATGACCCTTTGCCCAACTTACAGCCATTTCAGCATCCCCATGGTCACATAATCAAAATTTGGATGCTTGGCAACTAACTCATATTTATGACGGGTTGCTGTGTCCGGGGATCAAGCAGATTTTTAATTAATTTATTTACTTTTATATTGTGCCTTCATTATTTTTTATCAATAACTCAAGGCTGCAAACACACCTAATATTCCTTCTTCCTTCTATTTTTCCCCAAAACAGCATACCTGTGAGGTGGGTTGGCTGAGAGAGAGGACTGGCCCAAAGTCAGCCAGCCAGCTTTCATGGCTAAGTCAGGACTAGAACTCACTGTCTCCTGGTGAGTGGCTCAAAGTCACCCAGCCAGCTT
The DNA here is from genome assembly GCA_034064705.1 of Bothrops alternatus. NCBI lineage: Eukaryota > Metazoa > Chordata > Lepidosauria > Squamata > Viperidae > Bothrops > Bothrops alternatus. Next base: position 1,669,084 of record JARGCV010000193.1, on the reverse strand, counting down.
TTATTTCTAAGGTGGGATTAGAATTCATTGTTTCTAACTTGTTGGCTCAAAGTCACCCAGCTGGCTTTCATGCCTACGGTGGGACTAGAACTCTCAGTCTCCGGGTGAGTGGCCTAAAGTCACCCAGCTGTCTAAGGTGGGAATAGAACTCTCTATCTCCCAGTTTCTATGATAGAGGATGATGCTTTGGAGCTGAAGACTTACCTGATCTCTTGACAATCCCTTTCTCTTCAAACGCTGTCAATAGCGTTAGGCAAGGACCAACATGATATCATGTACTATATCCAAAAACGACTAAAGTGCTCAGTGCAAACATTTTATTCGCTGCCCAATGTTCTCAGAAGATTCTTCTTGCTGTAATGGTGCATCCCACATTTGTACATTACGCACACTGCACAATGTTTTTTTTAATAAATATATAAGACGAGACAGAATGCAAAATACAATCCATGTCCATTAGGAACTTATGTCTTAATGGAAAAGTAATGAGTAATAGTGGAGTAATATTACAGGATTTCATTTCAAACTGTATTCTCCAATCATATAATCGGAATAACTTTTACTTGCATGGTGAATCAGTGTAACCGGAACAGAGTTTCTTTTGAGATAAAGCTATCCGACAGATCACAGTATGTATTTTAACAATTAGGATTCAGACCAGTTTTTTTCATCAGTCCAGGTCTGATCTACAGATTATGGTAACTCTTCCAAAAAGAGCAATGGTGAAATATATTGGCACTTTGAGAGATAGTTCCTTTTACATTTCCTTCTGAAGATCAGCTCCAATTTGTTTGGATTCTCACATATTGACAATCAAAATGTTTTGGGGAGCAGGTAGGTTTAACTGGTCTACACAGTCTTTTTTTTTAATTCAGCAAACCGTGATTAAGCAAACTGGCTTAATTTGATATGAGAACCCAGTCTGTAATATCAATATATTTAACTATATGTCAACTCCAAAATAGCTCCTATTGAAAACCAAAAACAAACCAAAAATAAATAATAATTCCACACAATGCTCTTAGACCAGATATAGTTGCAAAAAATCAGAACCCTTTTGTTGACTTTTGATGAACTGAATTACCCACATTGATCACATTCACACCATACACTAAACTCAAGCCAGTCAAAAGACAGAATCTTCAGCACTATGAGCAAATCCAGCTGCTGGAATTTGTACGTTGAGATTGATGGCTTAGTGTAATGTGTGAATCAATAAACCAGCATTTAAATAAACCATGGCTTTCTCTTGGCATGACATGCAACCTTCCCAGAGTTTCCCAAAGAAGAAGGTTAAGGAAGGAAAGGAAGATGAATTGGAAGTTTTGTGAATAAAAAAACAACAAGACTTGAGAGTTAATCTCTAATTGTTGTTGTTGTGAGCCGCCCTGGGTCTTAGGAGAAAGGCGGCATATAAATTTGATTAAACTTGAAACTTGAATTCCTTTTATTTTAATTTTATGACAATTCAACTGAGAGATGCAATTTTGGAAAGATAGAAAAATGCAGCAATAACTGAAGCTGTCTTTCCAGAGAAGGGAAATGTCTGCAAACAGTGGTTTCATACAGACCAAACGATATTGGTCTATTTCAACAACGATTGCAACATTTCAATGTCAAGTTTTAAGAACAACTGTTCAAGCATCATGTTAAATAAATATATCAACCAAAACCTGATAACTATACCTGTGCATATATAGAGAGAGTGATTGATGGAAAATCAGCTATTAGAATACTGTATTTAGAGGTAAATTATTTTTGGATGGATCAATTGCTTTGGAATATGAAATGATACTATGAACACATAGATACAGTTACTTTATTAACCAACTTAATTGTACTCATTCAAGCAAAATCAATAGTTTAACACCACCGAAGTCAATGGAATATATTCATAAAACTCAAGTGAAATCTCACTGACTTCAAGGAAAATACGCTGGAGCTAAGCAAATTTGGGCGGGTCTGAAGTTACATTTACTCTCAACCTCATTCAGAAGATGGAGCCAAAATTTTGTAGAGGCAGGACATAAACAACATTCATTTTAATTCCATATCAACAGAATGAAATCTTACATGAAATGCAATTAACAATTCCCATTTAGTTCATAATTTCTCCCATAAAAGAATACCAACAGATGGCAACATTGAGAAGGACATTAAGAGTGTCCTTACATTAAGGTGTAAGATTTTGCAGCGTAAATTTACTTGTGGGGTCTCTGGTGCTCTCTGAGCTTGGTGGTTTTCTTGCAGACATTTCAGTAACAAACTAGGTAACATCATCAATGCTAAAAAGCGGGGAGATTGACCCCATCCCAGTCCTTCTGGAGGCCTTTGCCAGCTACCTTTGACTTAACTAGGAGAGAATTTTCACAGCAAAGATCCCAAGAATGCATGGGAAGAAGAAGGACGCCTGTGGTCCGAGGTCCTTCTTTTCCAAAGCGAAAGCCAGCCGTCGCAAGGATGAAAGAGCCCCGTTGGTTGCAGAAGAACACTTGATGTCTTTAAATTTGAACGTGAAATTCCCGAAGCGGATGGACTTATTAGATCCCATCTTGCAGACCGACGGACTGATACAACCTTTTCCAGCAAAAGGGATTGTTGTGCTCATATCTAAGGCTGAAGGAAACAGTGTTTTATTTTAGGGACTTGTTAAAAATATTTGTACATTTTCTTTTCATCAGATGTATAAAAGATTTCTAAACATGAGGAGAGGGACACTGATGGACATGGAGCAGAGAAATCACAATCCCAGTTGGAAATATGAGACATGTATGTATGTATATATGTGTGTAGATATGTATGTCAGTAGTTATCTGAATCACTAAAATCCAAAAAGCGTAAAGACATCTACTGCTAATTTTCCGATGCCATAATAACTTTGAGTGGTCACTAAACAAATAGTTGTGCTTACAACCACAATGGACGTATAAGCACACCTGAGCCCAGAATTTCCGTTGTTAAGTGTTGCCCCATTTTACGACCTTTCTCACCTTGGCTGTTAAGTGAATCACTGCAATTGATCAGTTAGCAACCTGGTTGTTAAGTGAATCTGGCTTCCCCATTGCTTATCAGAAGATCGCAAAAGGGGATCACATGTCCTTGGGACACAGCAGCAGTCATAAATGAGGACCAGTTGCCACCAGCTGAATTTTGATCACATGATCATGGGCAAGCTGGAAAGGTCATAACTGTGAAAAACGAGCATAAGTCACTTTTTTCAGTGCCATTTTAACTTTGAACAGACACTAAACCAATAGTTGTAAGTCCAGGACTACTACTACTACTACTACTACTACTACTATTATTATTATTATTATTATTATTATTATTATTATTTATTAAACTTATATGCTGCCCTTCTCCCAAGACTCAGGGCAGCTCACAACAAGAATAGAAGTATAAAAAACATAACATAAAATCAATTAAAATTACTAATTTACAGTGTAAAAACTAGGTAATTTATTTCACTCATACAACACACAGTCAGAGTCAAAGGCTCAGGGGCAGAGTGCAGCTCACACGCCCCAAACCTGTCTGCATAAATGTGTTTTCAACAGTTTTCGGAAAGCTAGGAGGGAGGAAGCAGTACGGACCTTCCAGAGGGCTGGGGCAGCAACGGAGAAGGCCCTAGCCCTAGGCCCCGCCAGACGACATTGTCTAACAGACGGGACCCGTAGGAGGCCAACCCTATGCGCCCTAACCGGTCGCTGGGATTCATGAGGCAGAAGACGGTCCCGCAAGTATCCTGGCCCATTGCCATAAAGGGCTTTATAGGTCATAACCAACACTTTTAATTGTGTCCGGAGACCAATTGGTAGCCAGTGCAGCTCGCGGAAGGCTGGAGTGATATGAGCATGTCTTGGGAGACCCAAGACGGCTCACACGGCCGCATTCTGGACTACTTGCAGTCTCCGGACTACTGGTATATAAATTGAGATTTTGTGAATGGTTATAACCCTAGAGCAGGGGTAGGCAACCTTGGCTCTTTTATGACTCGTGGACTTCAACTCCCAGAATCCCCGAGCCAGCCATGCTGAGGGGAAAGGGAGAGGTTTCCATGCTGAGCCATGCTGACTCAGGAATTCTGGGAGTTGAAGTCCACCAGTCAAAAAGAGCCAAGGTTGCCTACCCCTGGTCTAGTGCTAGCGGTTTTGAACTGTTTGTCCACTGGCTGGCGGCATGTCATCACATATGTAGCATGTTCTTAGAATTCCCTAGATACCTGTACCGCAAAGTTGAGCAGCTTTTCTTTCACCTGAAGAGTCTGATGCTGCTTGGCTTAACACAGCTAATAGCTTACCGGAATATGTATGGGTTATTTCTCCTTTCACTTCAGTGCAGTCCACTAAATCACCCACACAAAGGACTTTTCCATCTTCCTCACAGTCATCGTAACCTGTTCTGAAACATTTCGGGCAAGATTTCCCATTTTCATATATGCGAATTGGAGGATCTGCAAGTCACAGAATGAGAGTTCATGTAGCAAAACAATTTGATTTATTGTCATGTCACTTTTTTCAGTGTCATTTTAACTTCGAACAGACACTAAACAAAGGGTTGTAAGTCAAGGACCACCTGTAGAAAGATGTCACTTCTTTCCATTGGGGTTTTCAACCGTTATAAAAAGGAAAGTGTCAGAAGCAAAGTAAGATTCAAAAGCTGTTTGCCTACCTAAAATTTCAGACTGGCATAGTATTCCGCTGCAGTTCTTAGCATTAAAGTCCAAAGTAGTCTTATTTCCAAAATCAAAATAGAAGGAGCCATTCAGATGATCTGAGGGGTCCACACAGTAACTGGAGAATGATGTGATTAGAGGATGTTCTATTGGCAAAAAAAACCCCAACAACGATGGTTAGGAAATGTAATCAATTGAGCATCACCTGGCTCTGTCTTACAACCAGTTTTATAAATGAAATCAGCCAAATGTAATACTCTGCAATTTCAAAGCTCCAGTTCGTTTTTGGATGCCTTGTTTGTGGCCTTGTGATAGATACCCTACAGCCCCACCCCACACTCCCCCAGCTGGCACTGACCCCTGAAAATGAGAATTCTATTAGTTTTTCTCTTGGTTGGTTTTCTTCAGGGTCCTGTGTGGTGTGTGAACCCTCAACATGGATAACTAAACGGGCAATTAAGCATGTTGGCTGAAGGTAGGCGGTGACTGGTATCGTGCAACGTGGCTAATTGAATACCTTTGGCTACTTCCCAACTTTCAGACTGTATAGGCACCACTGGAGGTAAGGATATGCCCCAGTGAGCATTCTGAAACACCCAAGTGCGTTGCAGTATTAAAACAACTTTCTTGTTGTTGGGTCAACTTTAGAGAATGGAAGAAGGGGATGTAAAAGGGCTCTACACAGTTCTTACCTCAGCGCTTAGCCCCTCACAGCTTTTGTCAAATTAGCCATATGACAATTATGCAATTAGAGAATGGAAAATTTGGAAGTGACACCAGAGATCTTGTAGTCAAGAGGAACCCTGACAGATGGGTCCATCCAACCTCTGTGGAAACTAATCAAGGGGAGAAGCAACCTGGAATTAAGGAAAAACATCCTGACAGTGCGGAACAATTAACCAGTGGAGCGGCTTGTCTTCAGAAGTTGTGGGTGCTCCATCACTGGAAGTTTTTAAGAAGAGACCGGACAACCACTTGTCTGAAATTGTATAGGGCAGTGGTGGCGAACCTATGGCACAGGTGCCAGAGGCGGCACTCAGAGCCCTCTCTGTGGGCACGCACGCCATCGCCCCAGTCCTAGGCCTTCAGCTGGGTTTTATAAAACCTTTTCGCTTTAGGCCTCTGCCACCGTGTGCAAAAAAAAAAAAAAGGTTCAATCAATCAGTCAATTTCAACTTCTCGTGGGAAAAAAAAAGATCTTGCAAAGTTGGAATTAATTGATTGAACTTTTTAGTCCCACCCAGTCTGCCGTTACCACCGCAGCCACGCCCACCCAATGGGCCACACCTACCCAATGGGCAACACCCACCCGGCACCCGATGATGCATAAGTGGGTTTTGGGTTGCAGTTTGGGCACTCGGTCTCTAAAAAGTTCGCCATCACTGGTATAAGGTCTCCTGCTTGAGCTGGGGGTTGGACTAGAAGACCTCCAAGGTCCCTTCCAGCTCTATTCTGATTCATTGATTGATTGATTGATTGAAAGGAGAGTCTACTGTGACATTCTGTTCCATGGCTGAATAGTTCCTAAAGAAAAGTTTCCTGGTGTCCATTAAAAGTCTATTTCTTGGTAATTTAAATCCATTATTTCATGTCCAATCTTTTGGAACAATTCTAAAACTATTGCCTCATCTTCTACAAAGCAGCTCTTCAGATACCTGAAAACAGTTATCATATCTCCCCAATCTTGTCTTCAAGGCCACACTAGAGGACCTGAGATTGAGGAGGACACGTAGGGCAAGAAGAGACTTTTTATACACAGACACACAGAGAGAGACAAACAGACCCATATACGCATGCACACACACCACCAAAGGGGTGAAAAGAGAATCTTTATACACACAAACACATGTACATCTAGACAGACACACAGCACCCATAAGGAAACACCAGACCACTTACCTATTGACAACGTGGTTTGAGAGGAAATACCTAAGCATGTTGACTTCTCTTTACAGTCCTCTGGGTCTTTTTTGCAGTCATCATTTTCACAGATATAGCATTCTAAAGAGAGGGGTAAGGGTTTTTTAAAAAAATAAATAGACTTGTTCAAAATTCCTTCACATTTCAGTTATGTTATTATGCCATAAATATACTCGAATACAGAGGTCCCCAACCTTTTGGGCACCAGGGACTGGTTATGTGGAGAGAGGTTTTTCCACAGACCAGAGAATGCGTGGTTTTGTGTGCTGCCTGCATCTCGCGGATGGAGCTTTGTTTGTTTGTGCGGACCGGTTGCTGGCATGCCACAGCCCTGTACTGGTCCACGGACCAGGAGTTAGGGACCCTTGTTCTTGTCCAGCCCCCTGCTCAAGCAGGAGACTCTACTGAAGTGGACTTTAGCCCGCTTCCGCTTATATTATTCCCATCCTAGCAGAAGCCTGGAAAGAAATTCTGTAATTGACTCTTTTTTGGGGGGGGATTAAAATTTTTTATTGATTATAAAATTGTAAATATAACAAAGAATCGATATAAAAACTCAACTGGATACAATCAACTACAACTTTTTTCCAAACCCGATAAGCAAAACATATATCATACTTAAATAATACCCATACCATATTACAGTTGAGAGAATTATAAACCCCCCCTCACCCCCCCCCCGACTTCCCAAAGTGAAAACAGGGTAAGAAACACAAGAAAACCCACTAAACTACAACAATTTGTTATATAAATCCTATTAGAAATTTAACTATATTTTCCAGTCCAACATTTAGATATTTAATTATAGACTAAATACAATTTCTTTGATTGGTATTTCCCTTGTATATAATCTATCCATTTACAGCAGCAAGGCTGTTAGTGGGACAATATTGGAAGAAGCCGGAATTACCATCTATTGAAGAATGGATTTTGAAAGTAATAAACTTGGCAGAAATGGCCAAAATATCTGCATATTGGAAGGATCACTCAAATGAAAAATATATGACGGACTCTTGATGACTCTCTGAAGCCAGAATGGAAGAAAGCTATGTTTGCTATGGAATGTGAAGCCATCCCCCAAAAATAAAAATCAAAAACTTACAAAAGACATGTGTTTTTTAGTGACACACACACACACACCCAAAGAAACACAGAGATAGATTGTATTAGGGGGGAACAGAAAGATACCCACAGTTGAACACCCCAGATTAAATTATATACACATGTAGCTTTCTTTATAAGAAGATAAAGCAAACCAAGTCAAACCAGGTACTAACCCTTCAGTAGAGATAAGATAACAACATTAAGAATTGATCGTAACTATCTGCCTAGATTCCGACTGTGTTCAACATTTAGCTCAAATTCCATTGATCTGCATTCTCTTCCATGGGAAGAGTTTCTGCCTAACCCAATCTGAATGATTGATTTTATTAAATGCTCTGGCTGTCCGCATTGTGCTCTGTGCAGTTCAGAGGTCGAACTCAATCCACGTTTCAGTATGTTCCAATATTGATCCCAGATATTTTCCCACCAACCCTGCTGGACCAGGGAATCCCATTCCACCTTCCTTGCGTCCCCATCCTTCCAGCAGGCCATCTGAAGTTGGTCAACTCAGCCGGCTATCGTAGAGAATATCTTCGGTTGATGCGATCTGAGAATTCGTGAGAGGAAGAAAGAGCTGCCTAACTCAAAACTTTGATTGTCTGGTAGAAAAACAGCTACAAACTGCCTCAGAAGAAGTGAAAATCAATTCGAAAAGCCCCACATACTATCTGGTTCGGCAGATCTTGCCACGGGAAGGAGCAGGATGGTGAAGGCGAAGAGCACAAAGGAAGCCATTGTGATGCTGTTCAGGTCGGTCTCGGTTCTCTGAGACGGAGATCTTGTCCAGGTGGGTATTTATAGGCTGGGAGTGGCTAGGAGCCCTCTGCCTTTTGACAAAAAAGGATGATAGATTGCAGGATATATTTTTCCTCTTAGCAGTATTTACACTGTCCATTGGCATGACAAGGGGTGATGACTGCTTATATCTTTGTGCAAAGCTGAAGTTTTGCACAAGGGCAGACCCATTGCAAAGTTGCTCTGTTCAAAGAGGGGTAGAAAGATCCCAGATAGGCAGGCTCATGTTTGTGTGTGTGTGTGTGTGTGTCCCTTCCTAGTGAACCAAGGGCAACGCATTCATGAAGGATAATTTCTTCCAGCAACTCTGGATACCTACACCTGGCGACCTTCTTAACATCATCCAGTGCTACTGTAGGTGAACTATGCAGAATTTCTTCAATCTAATTCTTCCAGCCCAGAATCAGATAGAGGAAGATAGATAGATAGATAGATAGATAGATAGATAGATAGATAGATAGATAGATAGATAGATAGATAGATAGATAGATAGATAGATAGATAGATAGATAGATAGATAGATAGATAGATAGATAGATATTGGGGAAGCTCCAGAAGCTGCATGAAACACAAATTGGTGTTTTCAGTTTAGGCAGGTATGCGCTCCAAGCTATACGCACGCACAGGCCGGCACACATAATGGTTTGAATCGCACCCTATGCAATAAGTTTGTTGTTATATCAACTCATTTCCACACCCATTCCCAAAGAATCCATAAGCAAAGTTCAAATCAAGCAATTAATTGCGCTGTGTTAATTACTTGCAAACTGCTTCTGGATTTTGGGCTAGAGACAGGAAATTTGATTTTTCGATTTTTATTTCTTTTTTTAAAAAAGGAAATGTGGTTTCTGTTGTAATTGTTGATGCTGCTGCTGTTGCCATTTTGAAACCCTGTTTTTCTAGAGCAGAAAGATTAGAGTCAGAAAGCTGGGATTAGAAAGACAAAGATACCTAAAATCAACAATCCCTCACACCAAAAAAAAAAAAAAAAATCCAACACATCGCTGGAGGCTTTTAAGAAGAGACTGGACAGCCACTTGTCTGAAATGATATATGTTCTCCTGCTTGAGCGGGGGGCTGGACTAGAAGACCTCCAAGGTCCCTTCCAGCTCTATTCTATTCTCAATTAAATTCTATCTTCTAGCCATCAAACCATTGGTGGACCGATATCACCATAAGAAAGATAGCATCTATGGCTGGTATATGAAACCATCAGAAAGAGATAACCTCCAGGAAATAGGTTTGAGTGCAGACTCTCAGCCCTGTGATTCAACGCAACAGGTCTCCATAGAAATATTTAATTGTCATAGGTGCCATCTGAAGGAATTTCATTCCCTGGATTTTGTAGGGCAATAACCTACCCTTTAGCACTCTCCAAAGGAGGGTGTGCCCACAATTCAAGAGTTTAATGTTCTTTCAATATCACTCTGTGTTTCCTTATTGCTTTTTATGGTCACAAAGGACAGGAAAATTCATGTAACCGTCAACTTTTCTGCTGCTCCAGAGGGACAAACCTTCTGATTTCTGGCCTCCTAGAAAGACCCCTGGGCAGACTTTGAAGTTGTTCTTGGTCAAAGCCCTCTAACTAGATGAACAAATTGACCACAACTGATGCCATTTCAAGATAAGTTGCATTAATAAAACTAACTAAAAACCATCACATATGAAATTGTTACCAAAGAACTTTGTGGATGTTTCCATGACATCACCAAACTTCAAGCTCAGCTCCCACAAGACGGCAAGCTGTTTAGACTTTAGGGGGTGGAAATTTGTCAAGTGGGAAGAGAAGGAGGGAGGGAGGGAGGGAGGGAGGGAGGAAGGGAAGGAAGGAAGGAAGGAAGGAAGGAAGGAAGGAAGGAAGGAAGGAAGGAAGGAAGGAAGGAAGGAAGGAAGGAAGGAAGGAAGGAAGGAAGGAAGGAAGGAAAATTCACAAGTTATCATCACCTTCTTAATCTTCACCAGCTATATCTTCCATAACTGGATAAACTTATTTAGGAGGGAGGTGTGGAAGAAAGCAAAGATTATTTACTTACTTACTTACTTACTTACTTACTTACTTACTTACTTATTTACTTACTTACTTACTTACTTACTTACTTACTTACTTACTTACTTACTTACTTATGTATTTGTATATCCAGTCTTCATTATTTGTATAAACAACTCAAGGCAGCAAATATACATAATATTCCTTCTTCCTTCTAGTTTTCCCACAACAACTCTGTGAGGTGGGTTAGGTTGAGCGAGAGGGACTACCCAAAGTCATCCCTAAAATGGGACTAGAACTCACGGTCGCCTGGAGATTGACCCAAAGTCACCAAGCTGGGTTGTCATGCCTAAGGCATTCTCCAGCTCCCAGTTTCTAAGATAGAGGATGATGCTTTAGAATGGAAGACATACCTGATCCTTTGAGTATCCCTTTCTCTTCAAGGCTGCCGACACTGTTAGGACTTTTCCACAGGAAAGCTTAACATGATATCCTGTACTATATTCAGAAATGACTAGAATGCCCAGTTCAAACATTTATTCTTTTTGACTAGAAGTCAAAATGCAGAAACTTCAACACTGTAAGCAAATCCATTAGTTAGCGTTTATACACTGGGGTTGATCAGTGGTGGGATTCAAATATGTGAACAACCGATTCTCTGTGTGGATGCTGCTTCCAGAAGTCCATTCTGAGCCTGGCCAACAAAAAATTAGCTACCAGTTCTGCCAAAGTGGTGCAAACTGGCTGAATCCCACCACTGGGGTTGATGGATTAATGTAATGTGTGAATCAACAAACCAGCATTTAAATAAACAATGGCTTTCCCTTGGCATGACATGCGACCTTTCCAGACTTTCCCAAACATGAAGGGTAAGAAAGGAAATAAAGATGAATTGGAAGCTTTATGAAAAACAACAACAACAGTAAGACTGGAGAGTTAATCTCCAATTCCTTTTATTTTAATTTTATGACAATTCAACTGGAAAGGTAGAAAAATGTAGCATTAACTGAAGCTTTCTTTCCAGAGAGAGGAAATGTCTGCAAACAGTGGTCTCATACAGATCAAAGGATATTGGTCTATGTCAACAATGATCGCGACATTTCAATGTCAAGTTTTAAGAACAACCGTTTAAGTGTCATGTTATATAAATATATCACCCTGATAAAATATATATGTACTTGTAGATATACATAAATTGATTGATGGAAATTCAGATGTTAGAACACTGCATTTTGAGGTAAATTATTTTTGGATGGGTCCGTTGCTTTGAAATATGAAATGATATCGTGAAAGCCTAGGTGTTGTTGCTCCATTCACCAAGTTCATCCTGCTTCAAGCAACATCTGTGGTTTAATGTCACCAAACTCTCCAAGCAAAATATACTGGAGTTAAGCAAATTGGGGGGGTGGGGTGTCTGAAGTTGAATTTAGCCTTTGAGTGGGATTCTCAACCTCCTCAGCCAGGAGATAGAGCGAAAAATTTGCAGGGGCAGGACACAAACAACATTCATTTGAATTCCATATAAAGGGAAAGAAAACTGACATTAATTGCAATTAACAATTCCCATTTAGTTCATGATTTCTCCCATTGAAAAAAAATATAGATGGCAACTTTGAGAAGGACATTAAGAGTGGCAACAGAGAGGTTTTGCAGCGTGAATTTAGTGGTGGACTCCCTTGGTGATCTGCGAGCTTGGTGTTTTTCTTGCAATGTTTCAGTATCAAACTCGGCAACATCATCAGTGTTAAAGGGGTGGTGGAGTTGGCCTTCTTGAGGCCTTTGCCATCTACCTTTGACTTAACTAGGAGAGAATTTTCACAGCAAAGATCCCAAGAATGCATGGGAAGAAGAAGGACACCTGTGGTCCGAGGTCCTTCTTTTCCAAAGTGAAAGCCAGCCGTCGCAAGGATGAAAGAGCCCCGTTGGCTCTATAACACTGGACCTCGTTAAATTTGAACTTGTAATTCCCGCGCTGCATGGACTTTCCTCCAGCGCTGCAAACCGATCGACTGACACAGCCTTTTCCAGCAAAAGGGATTGTTATATCTAAGGCAGAAGGAGAGAAAAAAAGTGATTTATTTGTTAAAAGTAATTTCTATATGTTCCATGGGGTTTTCATGGCATAGATACTGGAGTGGGTTGCCATTTCCTTCTCCAGTGGATCACATTTTGTCAGAACTCTCTGCTATGACCTGACCTTTGAATTATGGTGCTGGAGAAGACTCCTGCGAGTCCCCTGGACTGCAAGGTGATCAAACTGGTCAGTCCTAGAGGAGATCAACCCCGACTGCTCTTTAGAAGGCCAGATCCTGAAGTTGAAAGTCAAGTACTTTGGCCACCTAATGAGAAGGAAGGACTCACTGGAGAACAGCCTCATGCTGGGAAAGATGGAGGGCAAGAGAAGAAGGGGACAACAGAGAATGAGGTGGCTGGAGGGAGTCACTGAAGCAGGAGGCATGAGCTTCAATGGACTCCAGAAGATGGCAGAGGACAGGAAGGCCTGAAGGAACGTTGTCCATGGGGTCACGATGGGTCGGACACGACTTCGCAACTAACAACAACAACAACATTTTCTTTTCATCCAATGTACGAAAAACTAAGGACAGGGGCCCCGATGGATGTGGAGCAGAGAAATCAAATGGTGGCCACAATCCCAGATTGAAAGAGGCAGATGTTTTGATCAGGTGGTGGCCTGTTACATTTCTGATTAATGACGATTATAAAGTTTTGATTGGGCGTTTTTGAACTTCTCCCATCCACAAAGTAGGACTTTTTTTTTTTTTAAAGATTTACATTGAACTGCTTATCAGTATATCAATGGAAGATGTTCAGACTCTGGAAAGGGGGCAGAGAAGAGCAACAAAGATGATTAGGGGACTGGAGGCTAAAATATATGAAGAATTTTTGCAGGAATTTGGGATGTCTACTTTAATGAAAAGAAGGACTAGGAGTGACATGATAACAGTGTTCCAATATCTAAGGGGCTGCCTCATGGAAGAAGGGGGTCAAGCAATTCTCCAAAGCACCTGAAAGCAGGACAAGAAACAAAGGATGGAAACTAATCAAGGAGACAAGCAATCTAGAACTAAGGAGAAATTTTCTAACAATCAGAACAATTAACCAGTGGAACAACCTGCCTCCAGAAGGGGTGAATTAATTAATTAATTAATTAATTAATTAATTAATTAATTAATTAATTTGGGTTTGTATGCCACTCCTCTCCGGGGACTCAGAGCGGCTAACAACATATATATAACAGAAAATTACAATATAAAAACCCCAAACAAGATATCTAAAAACCAATAAAAAAAACCACACATTCAATGCAACAATCAACCACAATCATCCCCAGGCTTGCCGGCAAAGATGAGTCTTTAGGTTTTTCCAGAAGGCCGGGAGAGTTGGAGAAACGCGGACTTCAGGGGGCAGTTGGTTCCAGAGGGTGGGCACCACAACAGAGAAGGCCCTCCCCCTAGGGCCCACCAGACGACATTGTTGCGCTGACGGGACCCGGAGGAGGCCGACCCTGTGCGCTCTCACCGGTCGTAGAGAAGTATGTGGCAGAAGGCGGTCCCGTAAGTATCCTGGTCCCATGCCATGAAGGGCTTTATAGGTAATGACCAACACCTTGAATTGGGCTCAGAGACCAATAGGCAACCAATGCAGCATGCGGAGAGTTGATGAAATGTGGGCACAACGAGGAAGGCCCACAACTGCTCGCGCAGCTGCATTTTGCACTAATTGTAGTCTCCGAACACTCTTCAAGGGTAGCCCCATGTAGAGAGCTCCAACACTGGAAGTTTTTAAGAAGAGACTGGACAGCCATTTGTCTGAAATGGTATAGGGTTTCCTGCCTGAGCAGGGGGTTGGACTAGATGATCTCCAAGGTCCCTTCCAACCCTGTTATTCTGTTCATGTGAAGTATGTTTTACTCCGATTTGGAGTACAAATCTACTGCATAATGCTGAATTGACTCTCTCTCTCTCTCTCACACACACACACACACACAATCCATACACCTGAATTGCTGAAATTCAAGAGGTGGATAAAAGTCTATCACATCTTTTTAGTGCTGTCATAAATTTGAATGGCCACTAAATGCATAGTTGTAAGTCAAGGGCTACCTGCCTGTTCTAAAAAAAAAATGAGGTTTTGTAAATGGTTTTATGACCTGAGTGCTAGCTGTTTTAAAATTGGCAGTTTGTCCCCTTGCCATCACATCTGTAGCATGTTCTTAGCATTCCCTTGCTCCCTGTATTGCAAAGTTGAACAGCTTTTTTAAAAACTGAAGGTATCCATTGGCTTTACTCTAGCTAACAGCACAGAGAGTTGAAATAAAAGAGGAATAATAAAGGCAACTTACCAGAAAATCTATGGGTTATTTGTCCTTTCACTTCAGTGCAGTTCACTAAATCACCCACGCAAAACACTTCTCCATCATCATCACAGTAATCGTAACCTGTTCTGAAACATTTTGGGCAATATTTCCCATTTTCATAGTTGCGTATGGGATCCCCTGCAAGTCACAGAACAAGTTCATGTAGCAAAATAATTGATGTAGAGAAATTATCAACACAGCTTATTTTTTCCTTTCGCAGACTTTTTACCCCTGGGGAATCTGCTAAACAGTAGAATATTTATTTATTTATTTATTTATTTTATTCGGATTTGTATGCCGCTCCTCTCCGAAGACTCGGAGCGGCATACAAATCCGAATAATTGGATTTCCAACCATTTTGTCTTTCTGATAGTCTGGTGTCCCTCTAGCTCTGCTGCCTTTCAATTCCAGAAGGAATTCCAGCATGTTCCTGCCTTGCTTTGCCCTGATCTAAAGGGGAAATCTTTGGTTCTGCTTCAAATAGGAAAATATAGTCTTAAAAATACCAATAGCAATAGCAAATACACTTAGACTTATATATCGCTCCATAATGCTTTATAGCACTCTTTGGGCAGTTTACCATGTTAGCCTATTGCCCCAGAGATCTGGGTCCTCATTTTACCCACCTCGGAAGGATGGAAGTCTGAGTCAACCTCGAGTCTGTCAGGATCAAACTCCAGGCTGTGGGCAGAGTTAGCCTGCAATACTGCATTTAACCACTGTGCCCGCAAGGGCTCCACAGTCAACATTTCTAGAACTCAAAAGCCCTAAAAAGACTTTTTTTTAAAAAAAAATGTGAAATGAGAAATTGCAGAATTTGGGTTTTTTTTTTAAAAAAAACCCTATACAAAGGGTATGTGGGATAATTTGCTCATGATATTTATTTGACATGAGGTTTTGTTGGTGGTGTTGGTATGTTTAGTGAAGGTGAACTAAAAATGGACCATGCCAGCTTAAATGAATGGGCATTGAAGTCAAACAACTGGAACCATCTTGTCTCGTCCTGGTTTAAAAACATCTCTTTCTTTTTGTGAGTTTTACTTATAGAGGAGATGTCATGCAAAACATTAGTACCGCTTTATAAAACCCTAGTGAGATCATATTTGGAATACTGCAATCAATTTTGGTCACCATACTACAAAAAAGAGGTTGAGACCTTGGAAAATGTTCAGAGAAGAGCAACTAAGATGATCCAAGGCAGTGGTGAGATTCAAATATGTGAACAACTGATTCTCTGTGTGGATGCCACTTCTGGAAGTCCATTCTGGGCTTGGGCAACAAAAAATTAGCTACCGGTTCTGCCGAACTGGTGTGACCTGGCTGAATCCCACCACTGATCCAAGGCCTGGAGACTAAAACATATGAAGAACGGCTACAGGATTTTTGGCCAGTCTAAAGAAAAGAATTAGGGGTGACATGATAGCAGTATTCCAGTATTTGAGAGGCTGCCACAAAGAAGAGGGGGTCAAACTATTCTCCAAAGCATCAGAGGGAAGGATAAGAAACAATGGTTGGAAACTGATCAAAGAGAGAAGCAACCTGGAATTAAGGAGAAAGTTCCTGACAGTGAGGACAATCAACCAGTGGAACAGCTTGCCTCCAGAAATCATGGGCGCTCCATCACTGGAGGTTTTTAAGAAGAAACTGGACAATCACTTGTCTGAGATGGTATAGGTTCTCCTGACTGAGTGGCGGGCTGGACTAGAAGACCTCCAAGGTCCCTTCCAGCTTTATTCTATTCCATTACAGGTGGCCAGGCCTTTTCTTTCTCTCCTTCCAAAGAGAATTTGATCAAATGTTTGGTCATTCTCTTCCAAATATTTCTAATGCTATCCAGTTCTCTCTCCTTTCACAAATAGAAGTGGACTTTTGAGATGTTCTTGATATAAGCGTTAAAGCTTAGAAAGATGTCACTTCTTTCCACTGGAATTTCCCCGTAAGTAGATTTCTTTTGTCAACCATTCCAAAAGGAAAAGTGCCAGAAGCAGAATACGATTCAAAAGCTGTTTACATACCTACAAGGCCCAGTAGGCATTTTGGATCTGATTCATTGCAAAGCTGAGAGTTAAAGTCCAAAATATTGCCATTTCCAAAATCAAGATAGAAGCTGCCTTCCAAACGATTTGAAGTATCTACACAGCTTCTGGAGAATGATGTAGTCATACGATGGTCTGTTGGGGAAATATAATGATTAAGGAATGTAATCAATTGAGCATCACGTGGCTCTGTCTTACAACCAATTCTATCAATGGAATCAGCCAAATGTAATAATCTGTATCTTCTAAAGTGCCAGTTAGATTTTGGATGCCTGAGTGGCCTTGTGACAGATACCCTACACCCCCACACACACTTCCCCAGCTGGCAATGATCCCTGAAAATGAGAATTCTATTAGTTTTTCTCTTGGTTGGTTTTCTTCAGGGTACTGAGTGGTATGTGAACCCCTCTGTCAAGGTTGAATTGCTAAAATGCTTGCTAACCTCAGTCGCTACTCAACAATGTCGTCTGGCGGGTCCTAGGGGGAGGGCCTTCTCTGTTGTGGCGCCCACCCTCTGGAACCAACTGCCCCCTGAAGTCCGCGCTTCTCCCACCCTCCCGGCCTTCCGAAAGAATCTCAAAACCTATTGTTGCCGGCAGGCCTGGGGATGATTGTGGTTTGTTGTGTGAATGATGAATGTATGTTGGTTTTTTTATTTTTAATGCCTTTTTGATTTGGACTTAGGTTTGCTGAATATTGTTTTATACATGTTGTAAGCCGCTCCGAGTCTTCGGAGAGGAGCGGCATATAAGTCCAAACAAAATAAAATAAATAAATAAACTTGCCATAGAAACAGGGGGGAGGGAGAGTCAGGGAAAGAAACAGGAGTTTCAAGAAGCCGTGCATGGACTGTGAGAACCAAGGCCATCCGAAGCAGGTGTCTGACAGAGATGTGGATCGTTCACATAACAAACCGAAGGGATATGATTGGGCAACGTGAACACTTGGTGGGTGGGGTTTTTGAAAAGCTATTGCAGCTGCGCGAGCAATTGTGGGCCTTCCACGTCGTGCCCACATTTCACCAACTCTCCGCATGCTGCATTGGTTGCCTATTGGTCTCCGAGCGCAATTCAAAGTGTTGGTTATTACCTATAAAGCCCTTTATAGCATGGGACCAGGATACTTACGGGACCGTCTTCTGCCACATACTTCCCTACGACTGGTGAGAGCACACAGGGTCGGCCTCCTCCGGGTCCCATCAGCGAAACAATGTCGTCTGGCGGGCCCTAGGGGGAGGGCCTTCTCTGTTGTGGTGCCCGCCCTCTGGAACCAACTACCTCCTGAAGTCCGCGTTTCTCCGACTCTCCCGGCCTTCCGGAAAAATCTAAAAACTCATCTTTGCCGGCAGGCCTGGGGATGATTGTGGTTGATTGTTGAATTGAATGTGTGTTTTATTGTATTTTTTAGATATCGTTGTTTGGGTTTTTTATTGTAATTTATTGTTATATATATGTTGTTAGCCGCTCCGAGTCCCCGGAGAGGAGCGGCATACAAACCCAAATAAATAAATAAATAAATAAATAAATAAATAAAATATTGTTAGCTAACCAGATTCTTGGGTGGAAAAACTAGAGTTGATTTTGCTTCTTCAGTTGAAACATATCCACCCCAGGAGAGTCTACCATGACAATCGTTTCCACTGTTGAACTGTTTCTAGTACCATAAGGAAAGGTTTCCTAGTGTCCACCAAAAATCTATTTCCTGGTAATTTAAATCCATTATTTCTCATCCTATCTTTTGGAACAATTCTAAAATTTCTGCCTCATCTTCTATAAGACAGCTCTTTAGATACCTGAAAATAATTATCACATCTCCCCAATCTCGTCTTCAAGGTCCCTGATAGAGGACCTGAGATTGAGGAAGACATGGACCACCATCAGGGTGAAAAGGGAACTTTGATACACACACACAAGTCCCTATACATGGATAGACATACTTTAGATCAGTGTTTCTCAAAATTCTCACAGTTGTCGTCTACGTGTCTGAAAATCGAAACACTGCTTTATATGAAACCGAAATATCGTGGAGATAATTTCTCCATATCTTCATCCAAATCAATATCATAAACAAGAGGAACACAAAAATTAATCCACTTACCTAGCGACAAGTTGGCCATAGAATAAACACCATAGCACGTTTGCTGATTTGTACAGTTTTTTAGCACACCATCGCAGTAACCCCCTCCATCATTGAAACATTCATAGCATGCTAGAGACAGTGGTAAGGATTCAAAAGAAAAAAGAAAAAACGTTTGTTTGAGACTCCTTCAGATTTCAGTTGTGTTACAATGCTATAAATATACTTTAATACTGAAACGGACTCTAGCCTTCTTCCAATTTTATTATTCCCATCCCAGCAGAAGTTTGGAAAGAAATTCTGTAAATTGCCATCTGGCGGGTCCTAGGGGGAGGGCCTTCTCTGTTGTGGCGCCTACCCTCTGGAACCAACTGCCCCCTGAAGTCCGCGTTTCCCCCACTCTCCCGGCCTTCCGGAAGAATCTAAAAACCTATCTATGCCGGCAGGCCTGGAGATGACTGATTGTGTGTGAATGATGAATGTGTCTGGGGGTCTTTTTTAAATGTTTTTTTTTTTAGCTTTGGTTTTAGTTTTCTGAAATGTTGAGATGTTGTTTTTTATTTATGTTGTTAGCCGCTCCGAGTCCTCAGAGAGGAGCAGCATAAAAATTTAATTAATAATAAATAAATAAATGGCTTGTGAGGAACTTCTGGTTGCATAGAGGAAGAAAGCCATGTTTGATATGGAATGAAAAGTCATCCCCCCTCCCCCAAAAAATAAAAATAAAAAACTTACAAAAGACTTGTGCTTTTTATCGACACACACACAAACATATAATGAAACACAGTGAGACATTACACTAGGGAGGAATGGAAAGATACCCACAGATAAACAGACCTTGGTTGAAATTCTATAACTTTTTTAAAAAAACAAGATAAAACAAGTCAAATCAAACCATGCATTAATCCCTAAGTAGCAGTAAGATAACAACATTAAGAATTGATCGTAACTATCTGCCTAGATTCCGACTGTGTTCAACATTTAGCTCAAATTCCATTGATTTGCATTCTCTTCCATGGGAAGAGTTTCTGCCTAACCCAATCTGAATGATTGATTTTATTAAATGCTCTGGCTGCCCACATTGTGCTCTGTGCAGTTCAGAGGTCGAACTCAATCCACGTTTCAGTATGTTCCAATACTGATCCCAGATATTTTCCCACCAACCCTGCTGGACCAGGGAATCCCATTCCACCTTCCTTGCGTCCCCATCCTTCCAGCAGGCCGTCTGAAGTTGGTCACCTCAGCCGGCTATAGTAGAGAATATCTTCGGTTGATGCGATCTGAGAATTCCTCAGAGGAAGAAAGAGCTGCCTAACTCAAAACTTTGATTTTCTGGTAGAAAACAGCTACAAACTGCCTCAGAAGAAGTGAAAATCAATTCGAAAAGCCCCACATACTTGCCGCTTTGGCAAATCTTGCCACAGGAAGGAGCAGGATGGTGAAGACGAAGAGCACAAAGGAAGCCATCGTGATGCTGTTCAGGTCGGTCTCGGTTCTCTGAGACCGAGATCTTCTCTGGGTAAGTATTTATAGGCAGGAAATGGCCACGAGCCCTATGCCTCTTGGGAATAAAGGACGACAGGGTGCAGAATATATTTTACCACTTAATAGCAGTTACATTGTCCAAGGTTGTCACAACGGCGGTGACTGATTACTTCCTTAATACCATTTTGTGCAACCCTAGTTATTACACAGGCAGACCCATTACAAGATTGTCCTGTTCAGGGAGGGGTTGATAAATCCCAGATAACTGGGGTTGGGTATTTGTGTTTGTGTGTGTGTGTGTGTGTGTGCGCGCGCGCGCATGCACACATGCGGGTGCGTGCATCCCTTCCTAAGATCATGAGCCACAGGTGATGCAACCAGGAAGAATAATTTCTTCCAGCAATTCTGGTGTTTAAAATTTTTATTAGTTCATCATTAAAAGGGAGGGCGGGGAAAAAAGCATGAGGAAAAAGTGTCGGGGAATGTGGGGGGAAGAAAGGAAAGCATTGACTCTTTTCAGAGCAGTAGAATAAGATAGTGACATATAGCCTCAACTTTTTGCTTTTACATAAAAATATATACTCGCCATGTCTGTAACATCAAACCTATCTAATCAGCAAAACCCAAAGTCAAAGTTTCATACTTTTCCATCCCCATCACAAAGCCCAGAAACAATTTTCAAGTAGAAACAAAGAGAGTTGTATTCTTTTATTTAATTAAAGGAGTCGATTTAACCACCTTTGTGAACTCTATTGGCTTCTGCAGCCAGTCATCTGTTGTGGGAATTAAAACACCTTTCCATTTTTGTCCATAGAGCATTCTTGTTTCTGTCAGTATGGATAACATCAAAATTCCATTTTTTTCCCAGTTCTTTGTCCATTAAGTCTGGTTTTATCTTGATATTCACTTTCAGAATTTTCTGTATTAAGGTGTGGATCCTACTCCAATATTTCTTTGTTTTGAAATAGATGGTAAAAAATTCCTTCTTTTCATTTACATTTCCAACATACATTTAAAATACCTCTATACATTTTTGGCAATTTATCCAGTGTTAAATACGAACACTACATGATTTCATTAAAAAAATCTTTTGAATTATAATTTAATACAAATTTTAAACCCTTTTTCCATATGTTTTCCCCTTGTTCAAGTATTATATTGTATCCAACATTCTTTGACCGTTGGATCGTACATAACAATATTCACATACTCGTTCTCCCAATTTAATTTCAATAACAGTTTATAAACATTAGCAGTAATGTGTTCATCATTATCACACAGTGGAGCTTCCAATTCATTTTTTTTTTTGCAAAGTTAAGTCCATAAATGTTTTAATCTAGCTTAAACCTTTCTTTCAACTGTAATTATGTAAACCAATGACAGATACATCTATCTAGTTGCAACTCCTCTTTAAATCTGAGAGTAGGTTCACCATGATTAAATAGTATTATTTGATCATAAGTCCACCGGTTTGGCCTCACCACCATTTCTTTTCTTTTAAAAAAAACTTCATGAGGTGACACCCAAAGAAGTATCTTCTCAGGGAACCTTACTTTATATTTATCATCATCATCATCATCATCATCATCATCATCATCATCATCATCATCATCATCATTATTATTATTATTATTATTATTATTATTATTATTATTATTAAGTTGGAAGGGATCTTGGAAGTCATCTAGTCCAATCCACTGCTCAGGCAGTAAATCCTATACCATTTCGGATAAATGGCTGTCCAGTCTCTTCTTAAAAACTTCCAGTGTTGGAGCATTCACCACTTCTGGAGGCAGGTTGTTCCATTGGTTAATTGTTCTGTCAGGAAGTTTCTCCTTAGTTCTAGGTTGCCTCTCTCCTTGATTAGTTTCCACCCGTTGCTTCTTGTTCTGCCTTCTGGTGCTTTGGAGAATAGCTTGACTCCCTCTTCTTTGGGGCAACCCCTGAGATATTGTAAGACTGCTATCAGGTCCCCCCTGGTCCTTCTCTTCATTAAACCAGACATCCCCAATTCCAGCAACCGTTCTTCATATGTTTTAACCTCCAGTCCCCTGATCATCTTTGTTGCTCTTCTCTGTATTCTTTCTTAGAGTCTCAACATTATTTATTCCAAACCCTTAGGCTGCCACATCTACAAAATGGTTATTAAAGTCAATATTTATTTTATCCTTATCATACCATAAGTAGGAGTGTGATCCAAATCTTAATCCATGGCCCTCTCATTCAATAAATTCCTTATTTTGGAGAGTCACCCACACTTTAAGCCAGACCAAACCACAAGCATCAAAGTACAATTTCAAATCTGACAGACCAAACCCTCCTCATTCTTCAGGATCTTGTATCTACTTCTTGGTTTTTTCCTTTGCCATATGAATTTAGAAATATCCATTTGCCATCATTTAAATGGAGTGTTGGTTATAAATATTGGTAAAGTCTGAAATAAAGATAACACCTTTGGTACAACATTCATCTAGCGATTCTACCCAATAAAGATAATTGCATGTTATCCCATCTGAATAGGTCTTTTTTGATATCATTCCACAGAGGTACAAAACTATTTTACAATAATTTAGAATTAGTATTTGACAATGTAAAATGCAAGTTATTCCTCTTTTTCTCCACCTTGGAGTCTGACTTTTTGGTCAATATTTCATAGTTCTGAGAAATCATATTCTTAACAAGCATTGCTGTTTTCTTTTATTTATTTTTGAAACCCACTGAAGCACCAAAGTTTCTTCATCAAGCATTCTATACCAGCTTTGGGGGTCTTGCAAAAATATAACTAAGTCATCAGCAAGTACTCTAATTTGTAAACTCCTGTCTAATATCCCTCTTCAAAGCTTCCAGAAACAATATAAACCAGAAAGGAAATAAGGGGCATCTATTTCTCCTGTCCTTTTGAATTTCACATGATTTAGTTAAATCTCCATTAATAAGAATCTTTGCTTGCTGTCAGATATAAATTGCTTTAACCCCTTGAATGAATTTCTCCCTGAAGTTCGTATCTTCCAGGACTTTGAACATAAAAACCCAACGTAAATTTCCAAAGGTTTTCTCAGTTTCCAGGGATTTTAGAACTGCTTGTTTCTCATTATGGTGTTGTAAGTATTCAATATATTCAAAACAGTCCTCACATTGTCTCTTAACTGTCTTTTTGGCAAAAAAAACCAGATTCATCTTCATGGATATATGACTCCAAGATCTTATTCAAACTTTTTGCCAACATTGCAGCAAAAAGTTTATAATCGTTATTTAGTAACGAAATTGGTCTATAGTTTTTAAACCTCAGGACATCTTGACCCTCCTTTGGTAGTAGAACAATGTTGGCTTCTTTCCAGGTTTCAGGCATCTTTGCTCCCTGTAGCATCTTTTATTGGGTCTTCAAAACATTGATAATATTGATTTGTGAGAACACCTGCACCCAGGGTAGTGGTGGGATTCAGCCAGTTCGCACCAGTTCGGCAGAACCAGTAGCTAATTTTTTTGTTGCCCAGGCCCAGAATGGACTTCCAGAAGTGGCATCCACACAGAGAACCTGTTGTTCCCATATTTGAATCCCACCACTGACCCAGGGTTTTTTCTGCTTTCATTTTTTTAATAGCTTGTGATATTTCAAAGGTAGATCGTTCATCCATTGTCTCTTGAACTTGTGAAAGTTTAGGTCAATGTTGTCTTTGCAGATAATCATCTATATATATTTTTTTCCCTCCTCCCACCTTTAAACAGCTTCCTTTTATTCTGCCTCCTGCCTGGTCGGGGTCCAAAGGCGAGGCTCCGATTGTGGAAGTGTATACTCCACTGCCAGAAATTGTTAGGAAAAAGGAAATGTATTGAGAGAGGGACTTGTCAGAAAACATTTAGATGAAAGGTCTCCGAGTCTTCGGAGAGGAGCGGCATACAAATCCGAATTAAAAAAAAATAAATCAAGGCTTTTTGGATAAAAATATGGTGGATACTTCAAAATATTTTGAAAAAACGTATTGAATTTTCACCACAGTTGTTTTTATTAGGTATTATAAAAGACTGTACCACCATAGAGACGAACTTAATTTTGAACTTGACTACAGCTGCAAGATTGTTGGTGGGACAATATTGGAAGAAGCCAGAATTACCATCTATTGAAGAATGGATTTTGAAAGTTATAAACTTGGCAGAAATGGCCAAAATATCTGCATATTTGAAGGATCATTCATATGAAAAATATATGTTGTACTGGAAAAAATGGATAGATTATATACAAGGGAAATACCAATTTAAGAAATTGTATTTACTACATAGTTAAATTATTATTAGGATTTATATAATAGTTTGGTTTAGTTTAGTGGGTTTTCTTGTGTTTTACCCTGTATTCACTTTGGGAAGTTGGGGGGGAGGGTGGGTAAGGGGGGTTTATTGTTGTACTCAACTTTAATATTGGTTATATATAAGAATGATATGTTTAATAGAAATAAGAGGGGATGCTTGGGCGGTACCTCTAGACCACATTTGGAGGGGGTAGATTGAGGAGTAAAGGTGTAGGGAAGTAGGGGAAGGAGAGGAGGGAGGAGAGCGAAGGAGTGGGAGAGATGGTGGGGGGATGGTAGTAGGTAGGGAGGAAGAAAGAGAGGGATGTGGTGAAGGAGGTGCTGCCGAGCAATACCCATAGTTATATTATGTATTTTATAAGAATGTACGTTTTGTTTTTGTTTTGTTTTTTCCTACGGGAGAAAGTTGTAAAAGATTGTATTAGTTGAGTGGTATTCTATTTATTTTTCTTTCTTGTTTATTATAAAATTAATAAAACTTTTTCAAAAAAAAAATCAAGTACGCTCAGTGGAAGGTGAAAATATTGGAAGGAGGGAATGAAATAGCTGGAATCTGGGACAGCTGTAAAGTTGTATCCTTCTGTTTTGGGAAACTTCCATGAAAAAGTAGCTACGTAACCCCTCGCTTCATCCACAAAATGTTACAGGGATTCTGATTTTTTTATTTATAACCCTTTCATTTTACCCTTCCATTCTCTTGCTGCTTTTCCTTCAATTGGTCATGTGATCAACATGTGGATGCTTGGTCTGTATTTATGATGGTTGCAGTGTCCCAGGGTCGTGTGATTATTTTTAGCAGTCTTTTGACAAGCAAAGTCAAAGATTCATTTAACAACTCTGTTCCTAACTTAATAACTGCAGTGATTCACTTAACAACTGCAGCAAGAAAGGTCGTAAAATGGGTGCAACTTACTTAACAACTGCCTTGCTTATGTTGGGCTCAGTTGTGGTCGTAATTTGAAGACTACCTGTAGTTGTGGAATTCCTTTTGTTGGATGGCTCTATCTTCTGGAGTCTAGAGTCTGATCTTGCATATCAGATATTTACATTACGATTCATAACAGTAGCAAAATTATAGTTATGAAGTAGGTAGCAATGAAAATACTTTTATGGTTGGGGGTCACCACAACATGAGGAACTGTATTAAAGGGTCGCGGCATTAGGAAGGTTGAGAACCACTGCCCTAGACTATGGGTATCCACCCTCAGCAACTTTAAGACTTGTGGACTTCAACTCTCAGAATTCCCCAGATGGACAGCTGAGGGTTGAAGTCCACATGTTAAAGTTGCCCAAGGTTGGAGACCCTTGTCCTAGATTACGGCTGGCTCACAGTTGTGAATTTTGATATTATTTCTAACATGAATCTAACATCTACCGCTCTCAATTCCAATCAACACATCCAGTGAGAGCTCAAGAAAGAGTGGTATCGTTAAGACTTAGCTTTTGAATTCATAATTTTTAGATTCATTTGCTACTCCTTGATTTGAAACCCAGCTGAGGGAGAACTGAATAAATTATCTATTTCCTGATCTTCCAACCTTTGGACTATTTCAATCCATTTCTCTATTAGTCACCCAGAGCATTATTCAACCACTAATAGTGCTTCTACCCAACCTTATGTCAAAGAAAAGCACCCTTGAATGAAACGCGCTGTCCTTTTGTCGGTCTCTATCCTGCCTCTAATTTCTTCAGTCCCCACCTGTTATCAGTCCTTTGATTTCCCTGCAAGGTAAAGCATGCCAGGTTCTGCCCACCTTGAAGCTGATCTTGGATGGTATTGGAATAAAGAGTAAAAAACTATTTTGAACTCTGGAATTTCTAAGGAGGCTTCCTACTCATGGCCAGAATATGAGCAGAAGGTCATAGGAGGCAACCTTGGCTCTTTTATGAGTGGTGGACTTCAACTCCCAGAATTCCTGAGCCAGCCATGCTGAGGGGAAAGGGAGACTTTCCAAGCTAAGCCATGCTGGCTCAGGAATTCTGGGAGTTGAAGTCCATGAAAGGGCCAAGGTTGCCTACCCCTGTCCTAGAGGGAGCTGGGCTGTGTGGTTAGCATAAACCTAGACCAGGGGTAGGCAACCTTGACTCTTTTATGACTCGTGGACTTCAACTCCCAGAATTCCTGAGCCAGCATGGCTCAGCTTGGAAACCTCTCTCTTTCCCCTCAGCATGGCTGGCTCAGGAATTCTGGGAGTTGAAGTCCATGAGTCGTAAAAGAGCCAAGGTTGCCTAACCCTGTCATAGGAGAAGAAGAAAAAAGAGGAAACCTTGAGGATCTTTTTGTCTTTGCAAGAGGAGAAGCTTCTACCAGCATCTTCTAGTCATCCTATAGTCAGCACACAGATACCCTCATAAGAAGGACAGGATGGCACAGTCAGATACCACACCAAAGGAATTAACCTCTGGATAATATGTTTGAGTGCAGACTTTCAGTCCTGCTATTCAAAGCAACAAATCGTCACAGAAATATTTAATTGTCATAGGTGTAGTCTCAAGGGATTTTATTCAGTGGACTTTGTGGGGCAATAGTTTAGGAAACTTTAGCATTCTTCAAAGGAGGGTGTGCCCACAATAATTCAGCTGTACTTCTTGAATGTTCTTTTGTACCACTCTATGTTTCCTTATTGGCTTTTTCTATGATCACAAAAAACAGGACAATTCATGTCATCATCTGATTTTCAGTTTATGCGTTTGGGTAATCTAATGATCCTAAAACCTGCTGCTCCACATGGGTAAATCTTCTGATTGCTGGCCTCCTAGAAAATCCACTGAGCAGACTTTGAAACCCTCTAAGTAGATGAACAAATTGACCATAATTGATGCTATTTCAAGGTAGGTTTCATTAATAAAAGAAATTTTTAAAAAAATCACACAAAGAATTGGTATAAAAGAACTTTGGGGATGTGTTCATAACCTAGGAAGGGAGGGAGGGAGGGAGGGAGGGAGGAGGGGAGAGAGGGAGGAAAGAAAGAGGAAGAAAGAAAGAAAGAAAGAAAGAAAGAAAGAAAGAAAGAAAGAAAGAAAGAAAGAAAGAAAGAACGAAAGAGGAAGGAAGGAAGGAAGGAAGGAAGGAAGGAAGGAAGGAAGGAAGGAAGGAAGGAAGGAAAGAAAGAAAGAAAGAAAGAAAGAAAGAAAGAAAGAAAGAAAGAAAGAAAGAAAGAAAGAAAGAAAGAAAGAAGCATGGGGCATTTAGCCCGATCATAAGTCCAAATGAGTATTGGTGCTATTAAGGGTGGGGAACAGAATGAGGAAGCAATTTGCAAATCAAAGTCCAGAGAATGCATTACCATCTGTCACTGCAAGGTATAGATATCATTTTTGTTTTTTAAACCAGGGAGGATTTCCAGAGGGATGGGCTTCCAGGAACTGGATGCAAGTTGCCATGACTAGCAGGAGCAATCATTTACCAAGGAGATTCAAATGACCCTTGGATTCTGTAAAAGACTTTCAGGGTTCCTCTGCCCTTTGGACCGCCAAGCCCACGGAGAACAGAGCCCTTTCTTTCCCCTTTTTTAAATTTTATTTTATCCATTACCTTTATTTCTTGTAACCGAACCATCTTCAATCTTACGGAAAAAAACTCGACGGGAAAAAAAATTAAAAAATACAACTCAAGTTTTATACGCTAAGAAGGAAAAACCATCTAACACAGGCAGTTCTCGACTTATGAATGCAATTGAGCTCGACATTTCTGTTGCTAAGCGAGAAAGTTGCTAAGTGAAATTTGCCTCATTTCACAACGCTTCTTGACACAGTTGTTAAGCGAATCACTGCGGTTGCTAAGGAAGTAACACAGTTGTGAAGTGAATCTGGCTTCCCCATTGACTTTGCTTGTCAGAAGGTCATAAAAGGGGATTGCGTGACCCCGGGACGCTCTGACCGTCATAAATATGAATCAGTTGCCAAGCGCCTGAATTTCGATCACATGACCACGGGGATGCTGTGATGTCCATAAGCATGAAAAACGGTCCTTAGTCACTTAGTACCGTTGTAACTTTGAACAGTCACTACATCAGACATATCAAACACAAGGCCCGGGGGCCAGATGTGGCCCGCGAAGTGGTTTCATGTGGCCCATGAAGCCATCCTGGAAACAGTGAGGGAATGGCCCCCGCTGCCTTGGCCCTGGCCCAGGCCAGCGGGGAGCCAATGTGCAATTTTGTGATGGCCATCTATGCTGAAACGCATTCAGTCTTAGCTCCACAAGGCCGTCTAGAAACAGCGAGGAACCAACCCCTGCCGCGTCGGCCCCACCCCCTTAGTGCATGGTGGGGAGGGGTCACCCTTTGCGAGGAATGAAGAAATGGACCATGCCTTGGCGCTTGCCCCGGTCCCACCCACTTCTGCCAGAGACCCTCAGATCTGTCCCACTCCTGCCCAGGACCCCACAGGCGCCCTTGACGCAAACGATGTAGAGCTGGCCATGCCCACCCAGTAGGCCATACCCACTCCATCCACACCCACCCAGTAGGCTGCACCCACCCTGGCCACACCCACCCAGCCTCCCGAGGGCAACCGCAATGCTGATGTGGCCCTCAATGAAATTGAGTTTGACACCCCTGCACTAAATGAAATGTTGTAAGTCAAGGCTGGGAAGGTCGCAAATGGTGATCACGTGAGCCCCGGGGTCCTGTGACCATCACAAATGCATGCCGGTGGCCAAGTGCCCCAATTTTGATCATGTGGACTGTCAGGATGCTGCAACAGTTATAAATGTGAGGACCGGTCCTAAGTCAGGTTTTTTTCAGTGCCATTGTAACTTCGAATGATTGCTAACCAAATGCTTGTAAGTCAAGGACTATCTGTGTAGTTCAGTGGTTCTCAACCTTTCTGAGGTTGAGACCCCACTTGCCCCGCCCATGTGTGCCGCGACCCCGACCCGGGGGCGTGCGCGTGTGCGCGCACGCAAAAAAAAATTTAAAAATTTTTTTAAAAAAAAAAAAATTAAAAAAAATGGCGGCCGCGATGGGTGGATCTGCGCATGCACGGATCGGCCCGTCGCATGCGCCACGCATGCGCGCATCTGCCCGTCGTGGGCCGCCATTTTGTTTTTTTTATTTTTTTTAAAAAAAAATTTAAAAAAATAAAAAAAACCCCAAAATGGCGGCCGCGACGGGCGGATCTGCGCATGCGCGGATCGGCCCGTTGCACGTGCCGCGCATGCATGGATCCGCCCGTTGCAGTCCGCCATTTTGTTTTTATTTTATTTTATTTTTTTAATTTTTTAAAAATTTTTTAAAAAAATTTTTAATTTTTTTTTCCGGCACGACGGGTGGATGTGAGTGTGCGCGGCGCGCGCGCGCCAAAAAAAATTTAAAAAATTAAAAAAAAATTTAAAAAAATTAAAAAAAAATAAAAATAAATAAAAATAAAAAAAACAAAATGTCAGCCGGCGGTGCCCGGCGACCCCCGCGAAATGGTCTCGCGACCCCAAATGGGGTCACGACCCCAAGGTTGAGAACCACTGGTGTAGTTGCTTTGCTGGTCTGAGTTACAGGGAGCTGAGATCCGTGGAGAGATTTCTCTTCTTTTCTCTAGTGGATTTTTTTATTATTATTCTCATCGGTTGCTCGGTGGCCAGATTTATCGGCCCACGCCTTTCGCAAGGCCCTGAAAACATGGTTTTGCCAATGGGCATGGAGAATCGAAAGGCTATCCTAGCTGGCCCAGCGGCTGCACTGATGGTTATTGGTGGATGTGCCTACCTTGGCTATGAGCTTGATGCGTTTTTTTATCATCTTGATGTGCTTTTTATATGGTTTATATGTACTGCTTTTAATTGCAGTACCCTTTTTTCTGTTTTATATTGTTTTATCTGTTATTATTTATTTGTTGAACATCATTGACTTCTTACTCCAGGAACTGAGGTATTTGAATTATTTGTTTAATCCAGTTTCACATTCAGGATTCTTAGACGAATAATTGGGGATAAAAAAGTTTATGTGTGTTGTTGTTGTTGTTGTTTGAGGAGGAGGAGGAGGAGAAGGAGAAGGAGAAGGAGGAGGAGGAGGAGGAGGAGGAGGAGGAGGAGGAGGAGGAGGAGGAGGAGAAGAAGAAGAAGAAGAAGAAGAAGAAGAAGAAGAAGAAGAAGAAGAAGAACAAGAACAAGAACAAGAACAAGAACAAGAACAAGAACAAGAACAAGAACAAGAACAAGAACAAGAACAAGAAGAACAAGAAGAACAAGAAGAACAAGAAGAGGAGGAGGAGGAGGAGGAATGGTTGCTGGAATTGAGTATGTCTAGTTTAATGAAGAGAAAGACGAAGGGGGACATGATAGCAGTGTTCCAATACCTCAGGGGCTGCCACAAACAAGAGGGAGTCAAGCTATTCTCCAAAGCCCTTGAAGGCAGGACAAGAAGCAACGGATGGAAACTGACCAAAGAGAGAAGCAACCTAGAACTAAGGAGAAACTTCCTGACAGTGAGAACAATTAACCAGTGGAACAACCTGCCTCCAGAAGCGGTGAATGCTCCAACACTGGAAGTTTTTAAGAAGAGACTGGACAGCCATTTGTCCAAAATGGTGTAGGGTTTCCTGTCTGAGCAGGGGGTTGGACTAGATGACCTCCAAGGTTCCTTCCAACATTATTATTATTATTATTATTATTATTATTATTATTATTATTATTATTATTATTAGGAGGAGGAGGAAGGAAGACAGAGCACTTTAGAGAACAAAGTATAGCTTAGGAACGTCTAAAGTTCCTTTTCTTTGGATTGTTAGAAGGCACTTTTATTTCAGCAGACTTTCACCCCTAGATAATCTTTATTGACATTCTTTTGGGTGTGGAGAAAGTAGACTTCAGGATGATCTAGGACAAGGATGTCAAACTCGCAACGTCACATGACATGTTGCAATGTATCATGACTGTTTTTCCATAGCCGGCAATGGGGTGGACGCGGTTTCGGCATGACGCATCCGGCCTGTGGGCTGGCAGTTTGACACCCCTGATCTAGGATACTAAATTGCCAGTAAGAATTTACACTTTGGAATAAGGGAGAATAAAAGCTGCTTCTTTCAGAAGAGTGTTAGCTCTTCAGGGAATTAATAAACCTCGAGCGCTGAGGCTTTCTTTAGTTTTCCTTAATTCTTCCTTGAATTATTTGCTAAGAAATGTTGTACCAAAAAGTTTGCCAATAAAATTGGGCCATCTGTATGTAGGAAGAAAAGGACCAGATGAAACTGTTGGTTTTAATCAGCTCAATATTCCAAGCCTGCTGTTTGTTATCCCTTCACTGGCTTCAAATATGTCTAAGTGTTTCCTTACCTTGGCTCCGAGTGAGGCTTCAACCACTTAACTATGGGAAGGTGCTAACGGAAAGAAATTGATGGAGGAAAAAGATTCATCAAACCGGCAAATAGAATCTGGAATCATAAACAGGGGCTCAACAGTTGGAACTGTGGGAAGTCAGCCCCCCCCCCCGAGAAAGAAATATTTAAAAGGCAGAATATATTTCCCTAAAGGATTTTAAAAGCAGAAACCAACCCTGCCCCCAAGTCTCTCTGTCCCAAATAGAAACCAAGTCTGCAGTATTGCAGATGTGATAATCTTGTCAGAAAGACTGGAGTCAGGAAACTGGGATTAGGAAGAAAGATCCCTAGAATCAACACCCCAAAAATCTAAGAGTCATCAGCCACAGCCCCAAGGAAGCAGGATTGACCTTTGGGACATAATAGGATTAACCCACTACCATCAGAATGCCAGAAAGGCACTCTCAGACTCAGGTCAAAGTTCATGCCACAGGAACAACTCCAAACAAAAGGCTCAAGAAGGTATAAAAACCCATTCCCTACATGTGCTCACTCTCTTTTCTTCCAGAGCCATCTTTCTATCTGGCTCTCCTCTTCAATAAACTGCTACTTTCTTTCTAAAGCAATCGTCATGTTGTTTATTCCTGGCTTGGACTGAACCATGATGAAGACTTTTTCTTCAACAGAACAGTTGAAACATTCTATTGTTAGAGCAATTTAAATTTTGTTAGTAAAATTACCCCATCCCGCTACATAGTGGACATCAGCAAAAAAAAGACGTCAACATATTTAAGAACTAAGGGGAAAAAAATCCTGAAAGAACAATTAACCAGTGGAACAACCAGCCTTCAGAAGTTGTGAGTGCTCCAACACTGGAGATTTTTTTAAGAAGAGACTGGACAGCCATTTGTCTGAAATAGTGTAGGGCTTCCTGCCTGATCAGGGGGTTAGACTAAATGACCTCCAAGGTCCCTTCCAATTCTGTTATTCTGCTAAATAATTTTACTTTTTTTTTACTTGCATTGACCTTCATTAAGCTTACATAAATCTCCTTTGTGTGTACCTATTAATAAATATCGTAAAATTTTCTAATTGTATTTTGTAAACAATATTTCATGTTTATCTTTCATTACTGCATGCCAATATTGGAATCTATCTAGCAGATGTTTGCTTCTGTTATGAGGATGTCTGCTTTCACTAAAGATGTTGAGGTGATTGATTATAAAACCAGATGGCTGCATTTGCACTCAGGTTTTTCGTTCTTTCTTTTTTATTAGTAATTTAAGGTGAATAAATATTGGCTGCTAAGTTAACTTTAATATTCAACTTGATTTAGGCAACCCCAGAAAAAAGATCAGCTCAGAAACTGGGTTCCAGGTAGTGTGTGAATGTCATGTCTAAATATGTACTCAGTTTCAAATACCAAGCAAATTTATTTTCTTTCTTCATCAAGAAAATGAAGACATGCACATTTGAAGACATTACTGCAACATAAAAATAAGAGATTTTCCTTGCCAGAAAATATATCTCATGGTGAATCCTGATGAATATAGATCAATTATTAGCAGAGAAATGGGAACATGTC
Source organism: Bothrops alternatus (assembly GCA_034064705.1). Taxonomy (NCBI): domain Eukaryota; kingdom Metazoa; phylum Chordata; class Lepidosauria; order Squamata; family Viperidae; genus Bothrops; species Bothrops alternatus. The sequence continues at coordinate 1,635,485 of JARGCV010000193.1, read as the reverse complement.
AAGATTGAGTATGCAGCGAGCAAGACTTTTAAATTTTTAAAACTTATTTTATTAAGTGTGATTTTTCTTCACTCCATAGAAGGATTTTATCCCCTTTGATAAAAAACCTGCCAACTCAGAACAAAGGTGCTTTATCATATCTTCCACCTTGCTCGGTGTTTTCCCGAAGTCAGGGCTATTTGCCGATAATTTTGGGAGCAGGCGTGCATTCGGATTTCTTTATAATTTCCTTGTATAGCCCGGGCACTCCGTAAACACGTGCCTCATTCAGACAAGCATTCTTGGTTCCACAGCCCCGTTCTGCGTGACTGTAGAATCTTCCCTCTGCAGGAAGTGAGAAAGATGATAACAAAGTCCTCCATTGTGTATATAACAAGGGACATTGTGGAATCAGCGTTGGGGGCAGGGTGCTCAGGCAGATTTATTGTTATTTCCTGGCATTCAGGAGGGTTTGTGGTGGGGTGTTTCATACTCTTAAAACAAATGTGCTATGCTATGGCAACTGGAACATGTTGCTCTGTACTTTATCCTCTATCAGGATGCAAAGAAGAAATCTACATATTTACGACTTTTGATATTTGCAGGAAAAACTTTTACTGCCATTGCTGTGAGATGAGCAGTTACATAAATTGGGTGGGTGGATGGATAGATGGATGGATGGATGAGAAGGAAGGGAAGGGAAGGGAAGGGAAGGGAAGGGAAGGAAGGAAGGAAGGAAGGAAGGAAGGAAGGAAGGAAGGAAGGAAGGAAGGAAGGAAGGAAGGCTGATGTAATTGTAACCTGCTGTTCTGCAGAGATGAGCCTGGATTTAATTAAAATGACTGCAATCTCATTAAACTATTGCTATTAAGAGTATAGCACAGTCATTCCCAGCTTGACTGCACTGACCCAGCTAATTTTATTTTAAAAACAATACACAGGTTATGAGATTATTGTATTTATTGAATGGCCAAAAGGCCATAAGAGAAATGGATTCATTCTGTTTTAAGCCTGTTTTTAGACTTACTTGTAGGGTTTGTGCATTTCATACAGCAAAATGGCAAGAGAGCCAGTTCGATATAGTGGTTAAAGCAACAGATTATAAACCAGGAAACTGGGAGTTCTAGTCCCACCTGAGCTATGAAAACCAGATGGATGACCTTGGGCCAGTCACCCTCTCGGTCCAACTTGCCTCATTGTTCTGTTGTTGTTGTGGGTAAAGTAGGAGAAAGAAGGTGTGTTTGGACATGTTTGCCATCTTGTGTTATTTGTAAAAATAATAAAGATGGGATACAAATGAATAAATAGTGGCGTGACTGGGGTTTTTTTGCAATACGTTACAGTTTTTGTGCATTTATCTAGAAATTTATCTTGTGATCAGAAGGCAGCTCAGAGGTCACAAAGAAAGCCTTGTACATCAATCTTCTCCCTCAATTTTGTTATTAAATACTGGAAATTACCTAAACCATCAAGGCTCATCCTGGTCCACACCCTTTCTTCTTATCTTACCACCACCTACCATTATTCCTCGGCTCTTACCTTGTTCTACCGTCACATCATAATGGACACAATACTCTTCCCAGCCATTGCAATGGATCAGCTCAGTGGGTTTGCAAGTGGGATCCTTTGAGATGCATCCAGGACATTTCATTCCATTTGGGCGGATCCCGAGTTTGGGCACTTGGGGAATTGGGAAAACAAAGCAGAAATTATCACATTGCCATCCCATCTTCGGAGTCCCTAGGAATGTCTCCATCTTAGATCTTTACTATGAGTTCTTGGAATTCCAAAGAAAAAGCGAGGATCAGCTCTCCGATTATATCTCAAGAAGATTTACTAGAATTTGTCTCAGAGCTTTCAGAAGTCACATTTTATACAGGTAGTCCTCACTTAAGGACCACAATTGGGACGAACAACTCTGTCATTAAGTAAACATGGTTCTTAAGCAAGACATCACGTGACCATGATGGACATATGACCTCCCTTCCTCCATGGTGCTTAAGTGAATCATGAGACATCAGGTGACCCACAACTTATGGTTTCATGGCCAGCTTCTCCGTGGAGTCTGCTTATCCTAAATGCCCACCAATTGTGAAGCACTGAATCTTGATTACAGCAATGTAAGGATGCTGTGATGGGCATAAGCCATAAAATTGTTACTTTTTCAGTGCAGACGTAATTTGAAGCAGTCGCTAAACCGAGCAGATATTAAGTGAGCACTACCTATAATGGAATTGAGGCCTTTGCACTATGGTGCTGGAGAAGACTCCTGTGAGTCCCCTGGACTGCAAGGCAATCAAACCGGTCAGTCCTAGAGGAGATCAACCCTGACTACTCTTTAGAAGGACAGATCCTGAAGTTGAAACTCAAGTACGTTGGCCACCTAATGAGAAGGAAGGACTCACTGGAGAAGAGCCTGATGCTGGGAAAGATGGAGGGCAAGAGAAGAAGGGGACGACAGAGAAGGAAGTGGCTGGATGGAGTCACTGAAGCAGTAGGCGTGAGCTTAAATGGATTCCAGAAGATGGTAGAGGACAGGAAGGCCTGGAGGAACGTTGTCTATGGGGTTGCAATGGGTCGGACACGACTTCGCAACTAACAACAACAACTTATAATGGGCTGTGAGAATAACCTTGAAAGATAGCAGAAAGAACCGCAGCTTAAACAACACTCTGACAAGAGACATATGAATCTAAACCAGGAATGGGAGTAGAGAAAGTGTCTCAGAATTGACCCTTCCCAGTTTTCTGGAACGGAGGAGCAGGGAAATGGGGAAGCATCATCAGACTTGGAAGATTCTGCCACTGTAAGGGGGACAAGCACTTACATGTCACAGTTCCACTGTTGCAAAGATCCTTGCGACAACACTTTGCGGCACTCCGCTTGCGTCTGGAAGGGAGGGTAAAGCTCATAGGTGATGGGACACAATGCTTGATTTTGCTGCAGCCTTTGTAAGTGGCGAGCCACACTTCATTGCCTGTGCAGGGGAAAGAGTTGCAGTCAAGATAGGGGCTAAGATAGGGATTGAAAGGGGCTTCATTTGGAAAGGGAAAAGAAATAACCAGAATTAGCTCCAGTTAGCTTCAACCTCATGAAGAGGGTTAATTGAGCGGAGTGACGAGGAGCAACCTCGCCAGAGTTTTGCCACTGCTAAAGCAGTGTTTCGTAATAGGCCATAGCAGCCGTTTGTGATATATGTGCCCATAATACTGAATCAGTTTGAGTGTAGTGGGTTAGAAACTGGAAGACAGTGAGTTCTAGTTTCACCTAAGGCACAAAACCAGCTGGGTGATCTTGGGCTGGTCACTTTCTCGCAGTCCCAAGAAGGAGGCAATGACAAACCACTTCCCCAAAAAAAAAAAAAAAAAACCCTTGCCAAGAATACTGCAGAAATTTGTCCAGAGAGTCTCCAGGGATCAATACTGACACACACACACACACACACACACACACAAAATAAAACCCAGAATATATTCTCAAACTTCCAAATGCACCACTGGGATCCAAACAGTGGTTGCAGACATTACTCCACTTAGGAATGTTTGAGTTGGAAAGTTGTGCTGATACGAACAATTCCAACTGCTTGCAACTCCAACCAAGAATACCCTGGAGGCTGGAGGAAGATTAGTTTATAGCACATCACGTAGGTACACTTGATTGGGCTTGCAAACAAAATGGACTTACAAACAGCCTTTTAGAACATCACTTGTTCGTAAGTAGAGCACTATCTGCCTTCCTAAATGGCCCTTGACTTTAATCTACTTCCTCAAATTCACGTCATCCCACAATAAATGAGTTCATTGTTCCTATGCCAGATGACGGTTCCTCGCAATATTCAAGGGCATCTGTAGGTAGAGACATACTTATGCCCAAATTACACCAGAAAATGTCTATTTTAAATTCAAATCCTGCCACTTTTCTCAACTTACATCCTGCTAACTCTGGTATGTTCATCATTTCAGGGGGTTACAAAACAAACCCTGTTCAACTATCAGCCCTGCTCATGGAACGGAGCCCTCCCTCTAAGTTTCCAGTCCTGAGTGGGTAACTGGCCAGATCTGGAGTAAGCCAGAAAGGTCATTCACCAATGCTTGTCTCGGTGGTCAGAATCAGACAGGTGTTTTCAAACGGGCGGCAGATGTGTGGCATTCCAGTACAGAAACCGCTGCTGCTGCTGCAGTGTTCGCACTTCAAACAAAGCCCTGAAAGGGATAAACCACAGATAAATACTAAGAGTCAGTCCATCGTTGGAGCCAGGAACAATCCCAGGCTACGGTCAAAAAAGTCAAGATGGCAGCCCATATTTTATTGGGCAGTGGGACAAGACACAGCAGTAAGAAAACATCTGTGCTGGTGGGGAAGTCAATGATCATGATCAAAACTCCAGGGAAATGGAAGAGTTAAGCGTCTCATTTCAATGACCCCATCGCTTGATTCTCATTCTGCTCTTTCAAAACTGCAGAAAGTGAAAATGAACCCCTAGCAGGGAGAGAGTTTGACCACCTGGATGCAAAAAGCAGTACAAGAGCTACAAGCTGCATTAGATAACTCCTCAGTATTAAAGGTTCTGGTTTGAGAACTTGGGTTCTGATCGGGTGGCATTTTCAATTAAAACCCAAAGGACTTACCTGCAGAGATCAGGATGGAGAAGAAATAGAAGATGATCCAGGACACCTGCATGGTCCTTGAACACAGAAGATCATGTGAAAAGCTCAGAGCTGGGCTGTCTCCTGGATGAAAGGTGACTATGGTAGGCTTTGATAGCTGATGAGGACTTATAGCTTCTTGGCAGGAGAGAGTAGGAGGGACAAGAAGACAATGAGGATGGGAGGCCAGCACAGTTCCTGGTCTCCCAAGTTGCAGAAAGGATCAGTCACAGACTGAAACTCTTGTTCTGAGCTTAGTGACCAGAACGACATGCAGAGACCTAAGACTGCAGCTTTTCAGATCAATGGGCAGACGAAAAATACAAAGTATTTCAACAAGGCTTTCCTCAGTGGCCCCCATTGGGAAGGGCTCGCAACTTGGGAGTCCTCCTAGATTCACGGCTGTCCCTTGAGGACCATCTGACGGCCGTGGCCGGGAGGATGTTTTACCAGATTCGTCTGGTATGCCAGTTATGCCCCTTCCTAGATAGGGACGCGCTACGCACGGTCACCCATGCCTTCGTCATTTCCAGACTGGACTATTGCAATGCTCTCTACATGGGGCTCCCCTTGAAGTGCACGCGGAGGCTTCAACTGGCGCAGAATGCGGCCGCGCGGGTGGTAGTGGGGGCACCCTGGCGGGTACGGATGGCCCCCATCCTGCGCGAGCTGCACTGGTTGCCGGTGGCTTTCCGGGTGCGCTTCAAGGTGTTGGTTACCACCTTTAAAGCGCTCCATGGCATAGGACCCAGTTATTTACAAGACCGCCTTCTGCCAGTAAATACCTCCCATCGACCAGTTCGCTCCCACAGGGAGGGCCTCCTCAGGGTGCCATCGGCTAAGCAGTGTCGGCTGGTGGCGCCCAGGGGGAGAGCCTTTTCTGTGGGGGCACCGACGATGTGGAACGAGCTCCCCCCAGAACTCTGGACGTGTCATGATCTCCGCACCTTCAGAAGAGAACTGAAGACTCATCTCTTCAATCAAGCCGGCCTGGCCTAGATCTCCTCGGGTTTTTGTTTTTTAATTTTAACAAGGCTGTTTGGATTTTAATTGGGTTTTTAACAGGTTTTAGTACAGCCTTGTATTAATATTAATTTAATTTAATTTATTTTTAAATATTTATTGTTATTATATGTTTTTATTGGGTTGTAAACCGCCCCGAGTCCTACGGGAGAGGGGCGGTATAGAAATTTAATAAAACTAAAACTAAACTAAACTCGTGGTCTGGGCAGAGGTATTTTCCCTTCTCCCAGAGCCTGACAGAAGCTGTGGTGGCACAGTGGTTAGAATGCAATATTGCAGGCTAACTCTGCCGACTGCCATCAGTTTGATCCTGACTGGCTCAAGGTTGACTTAGCCTTCCGTTCTTCCGAGGTCGATCAAATGAGGACCCAGATTGTTGGGGGCCACAGGCTGACTCTGCAAACTGCTTAGAGCGGGCTGCAAAACACTGTGAAGCCATATACGAGTCTAATAGCTATTGCTATTGCCCTGGGAGGAGAAACAAGGGGATCATCAACTATCATTGCTTCCCCAAATATGAAGACAATATATTAAGTGCTGCTTGTAAGTGTATCGAATTGACTCATCTCTGTGTAATTATTTGCCCCATCTCATTTCTTCTTTCTGCATTGTGTGTGTTAAATTATCATTTGAAAGGCAAGGAATTAAATTTTATAGAAGCAAGTCTGAACTTTGGAGAACAGGAAAGAATGTCATTAGCCCTGCAGGAGTGTACAGCACTTCATCCTAAAAGTATTGGACATTTCCAATTTGCAAAAAGTAACTAGACATCAGTTCCAAAAGGCAGCATATGAACCCCACCCCCCACCCCCCGGAGGAAGCATTCAATAATTCAGCAACATCGTTGTAAAGAAGCACAACAAGATTTTATTCAGCCATAAAAAAAGAAACGAGCTCATTGTTCAAGGTAATTAGAACTCGGTCCAATTAAGCTCTACTTGCCCGGCTTCTGAGAATCTGAGGGACTAGCCCCCTGCTTATTAAATCAATCACTTGGCAGCATGAGAACAGGTAACATTCCTCCAAATTTCTGCATACAACCCAGGGATGCCAAAGGTGCGTTCTTTATTCCTGCAAGCTTGCTTGGTTCCACAGCCACGTTTGGCAAACACGTAGATCTCATTATCTGCAGGAATTAAGGGGAAATGTCACCACTGGAGGATCCAGACTCTGTTACAGTCAAGGAGAGAGGCCTGGACCTTGAACATCTGCATTGATACCTGGTAGACTAGAAGTCCCCAACCTTTGGGACAACAGGGACCGGTTCCGTGGAGAGAGGTTTTTCTGCGGACTGGAGGGTGCATAGTTTTGTGTGCTGCCTGCAACTCGCAGATGGGGTTTTGCTTGTTTGTGCGGACTGGTTGCTGGCATGCCATGGCCTGGTGCTGGTCCACGGACCGGGGGTTGAGGACCTCTGCTGTAAACCAGAGGTCCCCAACCTTTTGGGCACCAGGGACCGGTTCCATGGAGAGAGGTTTTTCCGCGGACCGGAAGGGGCATGGTTTTGTGTGCTGCCTGCATCCCGCGGATGGGGCTTCGCTTGTTTGCGCAGTCCATTTTCTGGAATGCTGTGGACCAGGGGTTGGGGACCTCTGTTCTAGGCTATTTGCAGATGTTCACGAGGTGGGTGGCATTAACATCTCTTGGACTTGCTCTCTGTTAATGCCACATATACTCTTGTTTCCCTAAACAGCCCCGATCCTTCTGGCCTTGGCGGCAGGTGATGCAGCAGGAATCATGGAGAACATTAGCGATGATGTCGCTGTTGGACGCTGCCTGGCTATTCTCAAGGGTATTTGGGGCAGCAGTGCTGTCCCTCAGGTATTGTTCTGTGTCCTTTGTAATGCAGGAAGTTTTGTGTGATGTGGAGTAGCCTAAAAGCTGGAGTAGAAGCCGTTTTGCCTATGTGGCCTCCCATCTGTCTATCCTAGTAATGCCCTACAAGTTCCTTCAAGGGAAGCAAACCTATCAAAATAGAAAGGGGCTGTTACTAAAGGTAGTTAGTGTATTTAGAAAAGGGGCTCTTTTCATAACATAGCCAACTTTGCCTAGCCCAGGGATAGGCAACCCAAAACACTCAAAGAGCCACTTGGGCCCGTTTACCACTGAAAACAAAACACCAGGAGCCACAAAACCCTTTTGATATCTAAAATGAAGATAACACTACATATATCCTTTTTTTACCTTTATTATAGGTGTGTGTGTGTGTGTGTGTATGTATATATATGTTTTCTGAGGTTTTCGCGGGTGTTTCTATGTAGGTCTCTGGTTCTTCGGGTTTTCTCCCACGTAGAATTTGAAGTGTCTTGGCAACGTTTCGACGAAGTCTCATTCGTCATCTTCAGGCTGGTGCTCTCGGCTTCGTGCTTCTAGGAGCAATGTGTGACTGTAGCTGTTTCTTCCTTTTAACTGCCAGTGGGGGTTTGAACTGATTGGCTGGGAGCTCGGCTGTGTTCTGATTGGGTGGAGGTGTGTTCTGATTGGTTAGGGGGTTGGCTGTGCTCTGATTGGATGGGGGGTTGGCTGTGCTCTGATTGGCTGGGGGAGTGTTCTGTTTGGGTGGGGGCTTTGTTGTGCTCAGGTTAGTCTGAGTTGCAGGGGGATTAGAGATGGTGAGCTGCATAGCTGTTTGGCTTCGCGTTCGTGGTCGTGCCTCATCTTCATGGTGGGTGTCAGTTTGCTTCATGTATGGATTGGAGGGGTTTAAGGTGGTTAAATATATATACATACACACAAAGATAAAAAGGATATATGCAGCGTTATCTTCATTTTAGATGTCAAAAGGGTCTCTCTCTGTCTCTCTCTCTCGCCCTCTCTCTCTGTCTGCCCTTGGTCTGCCAGTCCTCTTCCCCCACTCTCTTTCTTTCTCTCTCTCTCTTTCTCTCCCCCCCTCTCTCCCTCTCTCCTATCTGCTGCTCACCTGGCAAGCTGACTTCAAGCGGTTCTCCAACAAGCTCAGAGGTAGGCAATCTCGGCTCTTTTATGACTCATGGACTTCAACTCCCAGAATTCCTGAGCCAGCATAGCTGGGCTAGTTAGCTCTCTCCTGCCCTTCCTGCTTCCTGCAGAGATGCAGCAAAGGGAGGAGCTCTGCCCAATAAGCTTTTCAGCTCCTCAGAGAAGACTGTGAGTGCACTCTCTTTTACACACACACACACACACACACACACACAGAGAGAGAGAGAGAGAGAGAGAGAGAGAGAGAGAGAGAGAGAGAGAGAGAGAGAGAGAAAAGCAGGGAAACGCAATTGCCTCTCTCTCTGTCTCTGTCTCTCTCTGCAAATGGCAGAGGAGGCTGGGAGCCACAGGGGAAGGCTCAAAGAGCCGCATGCGGCTCCGGAGCCGCAGGTTGCCAACCTGTGGACTAGCCTTAATCGTCTGAGATGCCAATTACTCTCTCAGCCCAAAGTCACCAGGTAAGCTTTTGTGCTAAAAGGAGATTCCCACAAATGCTTTTTCACAAGGCAACTGGATTTTTATGAAAAAGCACCTTTGGGATAATTGTATGACCTGGATCACGGGTCCCCAACCCCTGGGCCGTGGACCAGTACCGGTCTGTGGCATGCCAGCAACTGTCTCTTTGAATATGCTTCCAAATCAAGTGTCCAAAGAGAGTATAAGCAGTCCTCCGACTTACGATCACAACGAAGCCCAAAATTTATGTTGCTAAGTGAGATGTTTGTTAAAGTGAGTTTTGCCCCATTTTATGACCTTTCTTGCCACTGTTGTTAAGTGAATCTCTGCGATGGTTAAGTTAGCAACCTCGTTGTTAAGTGAATCTGGTTTCCCCATTGACTTTGCTTGTCAGAAGGTCGCAAAATGGGATCACACGCCCTCCACCCCGGGACGTTGCAACCGTCATAAATATGAGTCAGTTGCCAAGCGTCTGAATTTGCATCACGTGACCCTGGGGATGTCACAAGAGTCGTAAGTGTGAAAAACGGTCGTAAGTAATTGTTTTCAGTGTCATGATAACTTCAAATGGACACTAAATGGAATGAGGAATATCTGTAGTAAAAATGTAAGGATATCTTGGCACTGGACCAGGATACTTACGGGACCGTCTTCTGCCACATACTTCCCTTCGACCGGTGAGAGCGCACAGGGTCGGCCTCCTCCGGGTCCCGTCAGCGAAACAATGCCGTCTGGCGGGTCCTAGGGGGAGGGCCTTCTCTGTTGTGGCGCCCACCCTCTGGAACCAACTGCCCCCTGAAGTCCGCACTTCCCCCACTCTCCTGGCCTTCCGAAGGAATCTTAAAACCTATCTTTGCCGGCAGGCCTGGGGTTGACTGTGGTGCGTGAATGAATGATGAATGTGTCTGGGGTTTTATTAATGCTTTTAGATTTGGACTTAGTTTTTGAAATATTGTTTTATTTATGTTGTGAGCCGCTCAGAGTCTTCGGAGAGGAGCGGCATATAAGTCTGAAAAAAAAATATCTTCACTTTCAAGGTCCAAAATTATTACAAAGATCTCTTGGCCTGTTCCCAAAATATTTGGCCTCATGGAAGGTATGAACCAAAATGGCTCCTCTTTCTAGTTCTTCATATCTGAAGGACTTACCGTGTTGCATAGTCACACCCATGTAAACACATTTCCGCTCCTGGTCATGGCAGTTCAGCATCTCTGTGGCTTGGCATTCCAGATTCATTGAAAAGCATCCTGGGCATTTCAATCCATTTCGTGTTTTCTTTGCGTCTTCCACTGGGAGAAGCCATCACATAGTTGGGTAAGAGCAATTTAACTGTTGGAGGGTTATGTCAGCAACTTCAAGGAGATCCATTATTGGATCTGAATGGGCCGTATCATGCAGTCCTGAATTAAATCAGACCACCCATTAATCTGCACCACCCAGATCTCATCTTATTTAAATCAGATACATGCAATTGTATAACAGCCATGTGCAACTAACAATTCCACTGCCTCTTGGATCTTCCTCATCTGTCTAAGCCAGCGTTTCTCGACCTTAGTAACTTTAAGATGTGTGGACTTCAGCTCCCAGAATTCCTCAGTCAGCACAATGAAGCCCATACGTCTCAAAGTTGCCAAGGTGGAAAAACACTGCTCTAAGCAAGAAACGAATCAACTCAATGCCCAGAATCAAAAATGTTTTCAGCTACCATTGCACAATTCTACATATTATTATTATTTATTTATTTATTTATTATTTGTTTCGATTTCTATGCCGCCCTATTCCGAAAACTCAGGGCGGCTTACAACATAATCAGTAGCATATAGAAATCAAATACATTATAAAACCCCTAGATTAAAACCAATCATCCAAAACAAACTTACAACAAACATACCCTGGCTGGGGCAAGGTGTCAACTGCCCCAGGCCTGCCGGCAAAGATGTGTCTTTAACAGTTTGTGAAAGGCGGAGAGGGTGGGGGCAATACGGACCTCTGGGGGGAGTTGATACCAGAGGGCCGGGGCCGCAACAGAGAAGGCTCTTCCCCTAGGCCCCGCCAGGCGACACTGTCTGGCTGACGGGACCTGGAGAAGGCCGACCCTGTGGGCCCTAACCGGTCGCTGGGTTTCATGGGGCAGCAGACGGTCCCGCAAGTAACCTGGTCCGATGCCATGTAGGGCTTTATAGGTCATAACCAACACTTTGAATTGCATTCGGAGACCAATTGGCAGCCAATGCAGATCACGGAGTGATGTTGAAATATGGGTATTTCTGGGCAAGCCCAATACAGCTCGCGCAGCTGCATTCTGCATTACCTGAAGTCTCCGAACGTTTTTCAAAGGTAGCCCCATGTAGCTTCCTCTGATGCTTTTACCTAGTTGGGGTAATGAAACATCTGCAGGAAAACAACCAAATTCAGAGAGCACCAAGGACCCCTCACTAGATATTTTGACATCTTTCCAGCACTCAAAACCTCCATGTCTGTTCACCTTCCCAGTTGAAAAGAATTCAATGGGAAGTCTTCTTTCATCCTTCCCTTTGCAATTCATCTGAAGATTCCCTTTGCAATTCATCTGAGGAGCCTGAAAAGCTGAAGCTTGTTAGGGAATGGACATTTCATGCACACAGCACCATTTTGATTGGAGCCACACAAAAATCATTGGCCACGCCACCACCTGCCATGCTTGTGAGTTCATCAGAGTCTGGCATTCCACAAACAATTCCATCAACAGACACATTGACCTACAACCAACTTAGGCACCCTTCAGAATCGAAATCAACTGCATGTCAACACTGCTAACATCGAATGTTTTTGCTTTGACAACAGATGGAGATGCAGCCATTTTCTTCTTTCACTTTTAGAGTTAGAAGATGCTGGGGAGGGAGGAAATGTGCATGAGAGTCTAGCTAAACATAATAACACTGAACCTAGTGTGTGAACCAAGGTTATTGAAATAAGAGATGATAAGAAATGGCGGGCTGGAGAACTGGAGGGGAAGCCTGCATTTCAAACTAATTGGAGAATGTGATTTATGATTGTTAATTGGAGGAGGGAATTATGCTTTGATACTATGTGCTCAGGGGAGGGGAACTCAGTTTTTTGCTTCGGTTATGTTAGTGCCAATGCTATGCTACTCAAATAAAGATTCCTTAAGGTAAACAATGCCTCAAAGTTCTTTGAAGAGTTTCATCTGTCGGAACGACACTGGACAGCCAACTAGAGGCAGCACTGACCTTCAACCAACCCACACAAGCCCCCCTCAACCAGCAGTTCACCTCCCAATGACCTTGACCTGATGTAACCTCCCCATCACAAGACTCATCATAAGTTTCCCACTGATAACTCCCACCTGACCCATCACAAGACCCATTACAAGACCCTCACTTGACACACCCATACCTGAAGCCCTTATAAACAGTAGAACACTGACATCCCCTAAACTCCACTGAAGATGTTATTTAGCCTGGTAACAAAACGTTTGGAAGCCAACCCACAAGCTCTTATACCCCGGCTACAGATATTCGCCATTATTGCAAATCTGAATTTTGAGCACATGACCGTGGGATGTTGCAACGGTCATGAGAAATAGTCATAAGTTGCTTTTCTCAGGGCTGTTGTAACTTTGAAGGGTGACTCAGTCAAGGACTATCTGTCCACATGCAAAGGAGACCCATGCGAATTTCCCTGAAGCCCTCTTCTGCTTTGAGAGAACAAGAAAGAGTAGTGGAGAAAAGTTCTAAAGAATGTCTCGGTCCAATCTGAGCAGGACTCACTCATAAATTTTGGGTCCTTATTAATGAGTAACATCCATCGATAAGAATTCAGAAGTTTTTTAGGGGGAAACTTACATTTCACAGCTCCTTTGTTGCAGAAATCATGGTAGCAACACTTGGCCGTCCTTCGCTCATGCTTCGAAGGAAATGTGAAGCTCATGGAAAGAGATGGACAGTTTTTGGTTGGCACACAACCTTTATAGGTGGAGAACCATTGATCATTCTCTAGAGTTGCAAGAGGAAAACCACAAGACAAGGGTCAGAGCTGGATAAAGTAACGTCAGAAGGTGAAGGCTGGAGATGGGTCTCGGTGACATCAAGAAGTAGAGAGTAAGGAAGACATGCAAATTCCATTCCCGAAGTCACCTTCCTTACTCTCTACACAGATTAAGGGAACTTTCAGAGGGATTGGAGACTATTGTATCCTAGAATCTAGGACGATGGAAGGGATGATAAAGATTTATTGAAGCCCCACAACTGTCCACCAGCTCCAGGCTTCAATGGGAGCAACCATAGGTTTTCATATTATTTTTCAGATTTGGGTTGCAGTGGTTCCACCATACAAGGCAGAAGGCCTTGCACTCAAACAGGCTGTTATTGGTTTGTGGCAGTGGTGGGATTCAAATAGGTGAACAACCAGTTCTCTATGTGGATGCCGCTTCCGGAAGTCCATTCTGGGCTTGGGCAACAAAAAATTAACTACCGGTTCTGCTGAAGTGGTGCAAACCGGCTGAATCCCACCACTGGTTTGCAGGTGTGCAGTTGAATGCCATTGTTTTCAGATGTGTTTGAGCACATTGGCTAGAAATTAAGGATTCTGTAATCCAACAGATTAAGAGGATACATGATACAGGCTTGGAAAATATATATTTTCTAAGCCTGTATCCTGTATCCTCCAAATCTGTTGGATTACAGCATCTGTAATCTCTAGCCAATATGGTTTCAAGGCCTTCTACTTTGTGTATATGTGTGTGTGTGTGGGTGGGTGTATACATATCCCTCTTCTCCAACATAACCTTTTAATAACCAGGCTACTGTAGTGTTAGATTGGAAGAATCCAATCCCATCCACCCCTCAAAAGGCAAAGACACCCACCAATGATGTTCTCTGTGGTAAGGATCAGGCAGGCCTTTTCAGATTTTGGACAATTATATGGGGCCCCCGTGCAAGAACTGGTTTTGCTGCTGCATCGTTCACACTGTAAGCCAAGCCCTGAAAGAGAAGATCAACAAAGCTGTGTGCCACTGTCTTCTTTGTTCTTACTTGATAGCACAAATGTCACCTAACTGCTTCTTTATCATAGATCAGTGATGGCGAACCTTTTAGAGACCGAGTGCCCAAAAACTGGCTCCACCCCTGCTCCACCCCTGCCCCGCCCTCACCACGCTTACCCGCAGGGCCACTCACTGCCTCCAGGGCCCGCTGCAGATCGCCCAGGCAGCCCAGCAGTGCCATGGTGGCCAAGCCCTCTGCCTGTGTCCTGCAGCATCAACTGTGTGCGATGAGGTGTGAGGGCAGAGTCTTGTCTACGCTGCCTGGCTGCCATGTCCTTGGCTGCGCTGCTCCGCGTGGGCCACACTCGGGGGTGACTCTCCTCCAGGGAGGCTGCTGGTGAGGAGGGGGTTGTGGGGGGAGGCCAGACTGGGGCAACAGCATGTGTGCCCACAGAGAGGGCTCCGAGTGCCTCCTCTGGCACCTGTGCTATAGGTTCACCACCACTGTCATAGATCATTCTTCACGTGAAATGGCAGTGAAGCAAGCATGTTTATCAGCAGCAAAAAAGCAAAGAGAAAAACTCATCCCTCTGCTCTTTGCATGGCATAGAATTGGGGAAAAAATATATTCTTGAAAGTGAGCACTCTACCCCAGCCTAAAACAAGCCAGAAATTTGTGGGAGAAGGAGAAGAGATACCCTGGTGATAGGTTTTTATAGGACAGAGTCTGTAGGATCAACAGTAAAAATCCTAATATGTATACAAATGGTTCTCAATTCTTCCAATTATAAGAACCCAAGATGGGGAAAGATGGGGAAAATGCTGAAGATATTGGAGAATCACAGATCATCAAACTAGACATTGATGAACTAGATGACAAAACACTACATTGTGATATAAAATAAGTGCCTGATGTTTAAAAATGCCCTCCATCTTCTCTACCATACAGCCTTTGCATCTTGTGGTGCATAGAGGTATGTCTTCATATCATATAGCTTAAGCGAAAGACTTACTGCTTAAGATTTGCTTCAGTTATTTGGCCTGTACTGTGACATGTATGATCAGCAGAGTACTTGTCACTTAGCCATAAAAATTACACTAACTAAAATATTAAACCTATCCCAATGAAATCGTATCGCTAATTGGTGTCTGAAATCCCAGATGAATGTCCACGTCCTAACATCTCCCCTTTAGGATGTCTGAGAAGAAATAAAAGAGAAGGTATGGAGAAAACTCCAGATACGGGCTTGAGAAGCTAAGGACTTGAAGAGACAAGAATAATCCAAGCAACTCTAAGTATCTCCTGTGTCTAAATCAGTCCTTGATAACTTACCAAGAGCCAGCAGAAAATCAAAGAGGTAAAAAGTCAGCAATATATCCATTCTCTTTAGAACCAGAGAGAATGGAAGGCTGGAGTTGAGGTGGCAACTGCATCAACATCTGGATTCTTCTAGCTGAGGAAGCTTCCTGGAAAGGATATAAGAATGGGCCAGGGGAAAGGGCAGATTCAAAGTCCCACTTGTAAAATCCATCACTTGCTAAAACTCAGCCTGAGCTTGCCTGACCCATTATCATACTGAAGGATATTCTAATTCATTCAAATCAAGTATCCGTTTACCTTCTGAGCTCTCCCCATATTCCTACTTAACCCTACCCTGCTCCCCAAAAAAGAAAAAAAACATGAGATTTTTTTTGGTTGAATCAGAAGAAAATCTTCCCGAGTTCCAGGTAACACAACTGGTATTCACAATATTTAGGATTCAGCCTGTTTACCTGAAAGTGATACCAACTGAATTCTTTAGGACTTGTTCCTAAGCCAACAGAGTAGGGTCAGGGATGTCAGTTACACAAGCTTTTCTCAATAATTTGGGCTTCCAATATGGAATCATGCAAGCCATTGCTGATCCCAAGTTATATACCCATTGCATGCTGTCAGTTTAATGTTCTCCAGCAGCTAGTTTACATTTGGGAGCTGAAAGATATTTCTCTTAATTCTTATGTCACTGTCTTTCTTAGATTAAGGTAAATAACACACTCTATTAGAAGTGGGGGGGAAATATTATTGGCTAACACGATTATGACATTGGTGGCTTGTTCCACCAACCACAGGATACGTTAGAGTTCTTTGTCCACTCTTTGTTGACAGTTACTTCTGTGGTCATAAAGCTAGTTCCAGAATCAAGTTGCACCCATTTGACACCAACTTGGGATTCCTGTGTCACTCTTCTTTGATTCCAACTCCTCAACCTTAAACCTAAATATTTTGACACTTTGGGCAGTTGATTAGTTCCAGAGAGTTAGGTCTCAGGTTTCTTTCCTGACGCCCAAAATGGCCATCCCATCTTGTTCCATAAGCAACTTGGCTCTGGTGCACCTATGCCAAATGGAACTCATTGTGTAATTTGTGTAGGTAAGCTGTCATTTGGGAGGAATTATGAGACAACATTAACCCTTAGAAGATTTTGAAAGGGGGGAGATAAGGGTGAATAGGCTACCATTAATTCCTTTAGAAATCCATCTACGAGGCTTTATATGAGGTCAAAGTAGGAATGTTCAAAAATTGAGAAGTGAGCAGATTTGAGCATTCTCAGCGGATAAACCTCAAACCCCCAAAAGGAAATGATGGGTGTCACGGATCCTTCCTCAAATGTAGTTTTTGATTAAGGAACTCATATATTCCTGGCATATTTTGTCACTGGGTAATTTCCAGAAAGTGCAATGATTGCTTTTTTTGATCACTGAGTAACAGAGGTTATCTTTACTAATAGTCCATATGCTGACATAAATTGTTTCAGCTCCTCCCCTCGGGATGCCACTATAGGGTATTGTGTGCCAAAACAACTAGACACAAAGAAGGTTATTTTCCCCGTGCAATCACTCTGACGAATACCTAATCCCCACAGCACTGTTTTATGTCTAAGGATATTTACCCATGTAGTATGGCTGTATTACTATTATCCTTCTCATCTTTTCTGTTACCTTCTCCTATTGGTATCTTATGATTATGATTATGTTACTTGTTTGTTGTTTGTCTCCAGGTTATATACCAGAGACAAATTTTTTGTGTGTCCAATCATACTTGGCCAGTAAAGAACTGTTCTATTCTGTTCTTTCTGTTCTGTTCTGTTCTGTTCTGTTCTGTTCTGTTCTGTTCTGGTCTGGTCTGGTCTGGTCTGGTCTAGTCTAGTCTAGTCTAGTCCACTTCAGTCCAGTCCAGTCCAGTCCATATTCTATTCTATGCCATGCCATGCCATGCCAAGCCATTATATTATATTCTATTCCATGCTATGCCATGCCATGCCATGCCATGCCATTCTAGTCTAGTCTAGTCTAGTCTAATCTAGTCTAGTCTAGTCTAGTCCAGTCCATATTCTATTCTATTCTATTCTATGCCATGCCATGCCATGCCATGCCATGCCGTTCTATTCTGTTCCATTCCATTCCATGCTATGCTATGCTATGCTATGCTACGCTACGCTACGCTACTCTACTCTAATTCTATTATATTCCATTTTCTATTCCATTCCATTTTCTATTCTATTCTATTCTAATTTCTTTCCACCCAATTTAATTCAGTCTTCTCCAGAAATCACCATCGTAAGAAGAGATGGTTAGGATCTTAGTAGCCTCCTCAAACTATGTTCCACGGGATTTCCTAATTTTTTTTTATTTCTTGGGAAATTGACTGGGTAGCATTGGAAATTGCTCCTTTGTGGACTGAGGTTTGGTGCTCATATGACACAACTGACTGAAATAATCCCAGGATTAAAGGTGTCTCCTGATCAAATTAGGTTCCTGGTTTTGTATAACATATTAATCCCACCCCATATCTAGCTTGGCATGTTAGGGAAACCCATCCAGTAAATTCTGAGGAGGAAACCTCAATTTAAAAATACTTACTTATTTGATTTGTATGCTGCCCATCTCATCTGGAAAATCTTTCTAAAGATTTTAACCAAGGTAGGTCCATCATAAATTTGAAGGTTGATAAGTGATTGATTATTCTCCAGTCCCATACAGGTAATCCTCAAGGACTGGAGAATAATTGTATTAAAATAATTTGAGAACCGTGCCAGAAATCCTATGTATTTTTCCCGAAGTTTTATAGAATATGATAAATTCCAATAGTCGAGAGGACATTCTGCTAAACCAACAAGGGATAGGGAGAATTAGAAAATGTATTTGTAAGAAAAAGAAAATAAAAGAGAGGGAGCAAGGATGTAACACCAGAGAGACTTTATTATTATTATTATTATTATTATTATTATTATTATCAATTCTAGAGACCAAGTATATAAAGAGACCAACGTAAATAAATGCCTTCATTCCTTCTCCCACTTTGTTTGAAAGATTACTAGACCTCGTGGAGGAAAAGAACTTGAAAATTTTATTGGTAATTCCGGAGACCATCCAGATGGCGGCCTTCTTATCAAGCACAGAGGAGGAACCAGATGACTTCATGAAAGGTTCTGGACGAAGAGGACACTGACAAGAGCCGAAAAAATGATGCTTGAGGAAGAAATAACACCCCACACACCCCTGTCGGTGCAAGCTGCTTTCACACTCAATTTATAGATCTTCCCTCCAAATGGCACCAGGTCATTCTGTTGCAAGCTGCAGGCATTCTTAGTTGCACAGCCCTTGATGGCGAAGGATTGATTCGTAGAAGCTGCAGAGAGAGAAATAAGCCGAGCTACATTTGTGCAAACATAGGAATCACTTTGGCATGGGGAACTGTGGCGTGCAAGTTCAATTCTTGAGTATTGTCTTGCACGTGCGAATCAAACAACACTGAACTTCCTAAATAGAGTCTATTATTTCACCCAGCAACTATCAATAGCGTTCCCAGGAGTGCCTGTTTCTTGACCTCATCTTCCTCAAAGGCTAATTTTGAAGGCCCCTAAGGGTTTAACCCCTTCTCATACTAAACAAAATCAAGACAAGAGTTATTTTGAGGGGGTTTTTTTCCTCATGCTTTCCTCTTTTTCAGGACTGAGTAATCTTTTCTGAAACTTATTCCCTCCCCAGAGAAGAGCAACTAAGATGATCCAAGGCGTGGGAACTAAAACATATGAAGAACGGCTGCAGGACTTGGGTTTGGCTAGTCTAAAGAAAAGAAGAAATAAGGGAGACATGATAGCAGTGTTCCAGTATCTGAGGGGCTGCCATAAAGAAGAGGGGGTCACATTATTCACCAAAGAACCAGAGGGAAGGACAAGAAACAATAGTTGGAAACTGACCAAGGAGAGAAGCAACCTGGAATTAAGGAGAAACTTCCTGACAGTGAGGACAATCAACCAGTGGAACAGCTTGCTCCCAGAAATCGTGGGCACTCTTATCACTGGAGATTTCCAAGAAGAGACTGGACATTCACCTGTCTGAGATGGTATGGGTTCTCCTGCTTGAGCAGGGGGCTAGACTAGAAGACCTCCAAGATCCCTTCCAGCTCTATTCTATTCTAAACTGGAACTTGATATCCCCTTCCCACGGGCAGGTCAAGATTCCTTCACCATGATGAACTAAGGAACAGCACATATAAATTGACTCTGTTTTGCATTCCAATTCTTTAGGGCAGGGCTGTCCAATCTTGGCGATTTTAAGACTTGTGGACCTCAACTTCCAGAATTCCTCAGCCAGCTATAGGATCATGGTATGATTGTAGCCAGTATATTGTGGGGACAGGGTGGATGAATGATTAAGTAACTGAAAAAAATACCAATAGATTCTCCTGTGAGAGTAATGCATTTCTCTTCAGTTCCGATGCAGGCAATGCGACTTTTCATTTCACACTCTTTCTGATTGTAGCTTTCACAGGCCGGGCAAAACACCCCGTTTTCCAATGTACCAACTGGGGGAACTGTAAACCAAGATAGATTTCACCTTAGCATCCAAATGAGAAGATATATCAAGGGGTCTGTTGGAGGTACAGTGCCAAAAACACAGGATTGCTGCCATGATCACACCACACCTCTGATTTTGATCATTTTGATAGCCACGATGCTATCCTGAATTCTTTGATACATGCACCATTACTATCCTAAGCATTTTGACGGATACGCATCCTGTATCACTAAGTTAACTGTTGGCTATTAAAATATCTTTTTCCCCTTAGACTTACGGTATTTTAACCAGTTTTCCATTGGCTTGGAAGATTTTTTCTTTTATCCATCCAACTCTGAACAGGCTGTCTTTTAGTGGGGGTTGGCTAGTTCCATTCTAAATTTCTCCTATTTTTTTTTTTAATCCTAGTTTAGACATTGATCCATAAGCAGAATTTCTAACAGATATGCATTAGCCCAGGGGTAAGCAACCTTGGCTCTTTTATGACTCATGGACTTCAACTCCCAGAATTCCTGAGCCAGCCATGCTGAGGGGAAAGGGAGAGGTTTCCAAGCTGAGCCATGCTGGCTGAGGAATTCTGGGAGTTGAAGTCCACCCATCTCCGAGTGGCCAAGGTTGAGAAATACAGGTCTAGGCCAGGGGTAGGCAACCGTGGCCCTTTTATGACTCGTGGACTTCAACTCCCAGAATTCCTGAGCCAGCCATGCTGAGGGGAAAGGGAGAGGTTTCCAAGCTGAGCCATGCTGACTCAGGAATTCTGGGAGTTGAAGTCCAGGAGTCATAAAAGAGCCAAAGTTGCCTACCCCTGCATTAGCCTCTGGTCAAGAGCCATTGTAGAGTTGTCCTCCTTAGAACTTGGACACAAAAGTGTTGCATTGCGGATTTAGAAGATAATAGCCCCTCTGTTCCTCATTGTCCGCTCTATCCTTAGGAATAGATCCTATACTGTATCTGATTTAAGGCTGTAGGGACAAGAATCTAGAAAAATCCAGGAATGAGCATGCAATAATCACTTTCTTTAAGAGTCCCCTTTCCCTGAGGTAAATACTTAGCCAGAAATGAGCAGCTGAGCCACTCATTTTTTTTATTTACTTGGGAGGTGTGTGGCACAGAAATCTTTATTATTTCTGTTGTTTATTTTTTTCCTATGGCAAGTCAGTGCTTGTGTGACTTTTGGTCTGTTCGGAGCATTAATTCAGCGGCTTTCTAAAACTGCTTTCTGTCTCTTGAGAAGCTCTGAATGTTTCCCTCCTTGCCAATTTATATTTTAAATAGGATTATCTGAAGGAAGGAATAGAATTCTTATATGGTAGTTTCCTCTTTTAAATAAAATAATTCAAATTTTTTTTAAAAAAAGAAAAGAAACGGTTCCCAAACCCAGGAAATACCCACCACTTAGACTTAACCCTTCATTGCACATATCTGTTGAGCAACATGCCATATTGCTTTGGATGTGGCGTCCAGCAGCTGTGGTCAAGGTGAAGGCCAAAGGTCTACAAAGCTTTTGGTCAATGCATCCTTTGTACGATCCACTGGATGTGACATTTCCACCTGGGAAGAATGAATGAAAAGCAAGTAGAGAAGAATCGATCCATTCCCCTGCCTCTGGTAAACCAGCAACTCCAGCTTCCTTAGATTCTACTGAGTATTCTTTATTTACTTGAGTTTTATCCTGATTTTATTACTTTATAAGTAACTCATGGCGATGAACATACAGTACATACAGCTGCTTCCTCCTCCTATTCTCCCCACAACAATCCTGTGAGGTGGGCTAAAAGAGGGTGATTGGCCCAAAGACCCCTAGCTGACTGTGATGCCTAAGTCAGGATAAGAACTCACCATCTGCTGGTGATTGACCCACAGTCACCCAATTCACTTTCACGCCTAAGGCAGGTTTAGAACTCACCATCTGCTGGTGATTGGCTCACAGTCACCCAATCCACTTTCATGCCTAAGGCAGGTTTAGAACTCACCATCTGTTGGTGATTGACCCACAGTCACCCAATTCACTTTCACGCCTAAGGCAGGTTTAGAACTCACCATCTGCTGGTGATTGGCTCACAGTCACCCAATCCACTTTCATGCCTAAGGCAGGTTTAGAACTCACCATCTGTTGGTGATTGACCCACAGTCACCCAATTCACTTTCACGCCTAAGGCAGGTTTAGAACTCACCATCTGCTGGTGATTGGCCCACAGTCACCCAATCCACTTTCACGCCTAAGGTGGGATTAGAACTCACAGTCTCCTGTTGATTGGCCCAAAGTTCCCCAGGTGGCTTTCACGCCTAAGGCGGGACTAGAACTCACCGTATCCTGGTTTCTAACCATTACACCCAGCTGGCTCTATGTGCGGCATCTGATGAGACCCAGCACTCTTACCCAGTGTATTGACTTCTGCCAAAGTTACACATGCAACCCCCAGATCTGTGCAATTATCTCTGCATTCAGTGCTTCCAAGAGGACATGAAACACAGGTTAAATTTGCCATTCCTAGGGAGAGAGAGAAAGTGTGAGCTACTGAAAGAAAGAATGAGCACTTCTCTGCTGTAGACCCAACCAGGTCTTGATCTTTGGACCATCAAAATTGGAAATGTCCACTTCAAGGGCAGCTCTGATAACTCCAACACACATTTTTCTTTTCCTCTTCCTCCTTATAAGCTGCATATAAGCCTACATATAAGCTGCTGGTTCTACTGCAAGGAACAAAGGAGGAGTACAGGTAATGCTCAGCTTACAACCACCATTAGGGCTACGGTTTCCACTGCTGAGTGAATTGTGGCCATTTTGTTTTATTTATTTATTTATTTGTTTGTTTGTTTGGGCTTGTATGCCGCTCCTCTCCGGAGACTCGGAGCGGCTAACAACATATATATAAACAACAAATTACAATAAAAATCCCAAACAAGAAATATCTAAAAATACAATAAAACACCCACTCAAATTCAACAGTCAACCACAATCATCCCCAGGCCTGCCGGCAAAGATAAGTTTTAAGATTTTTTCGGAAGGCCGGGAGAGTCGGAGAAACGCGGACTTCAGGGGGCAGTTGGTTCCAGAGGGCGGGCGCCACAACAGAGAAGGCCCTCCCGCTTGGGCCCGCCAGATGACATTGTTTCGCTGACGGGACCTGGAGGAGGCCGACCCTGTGCGCTCTCATCGGTCGTAGGGAAGTATGTGGCAAAAGACGGTCCCGTAAGTATCCTTTTTAGCCACGGTTCTGAAGCAAATCACTGCCGTTGTTAAGCGAATCACATGTCATTAAGTAAACCCAACTCCCCCCGCCCCCATTGACTGTTTGTTGGAAGTCATCTGGGGAGGTCACAAATGGTGATCACTTTACCCTGGGATGCGGCGCCTGTCAAAAATAGCATACTGGTTGCCAAGCACCCAAAATTTGATCCTGGGACAGTCGTAGGTGCAAGGATTGGATGTATGTAAGTCACGTTTTTCAGTGCCTTTGTAACTTCGAATGATCACTAACAAATGGGGTAAGTTGAGGGCTGCCTTTACTTGATGCCTATAATCCATTTGCAACCGTCTGTCCAGGAATTCACACACCTGGCACAAACCCAGAAATTCAAGGTTGAAAGGACTCACCGTGGACATAAGGGAGGACAATAAAAATTAGGCAGAGGATCAAATTTCCCTTCATGGTTCTTTGGGGGAAGAACAAATAGAGCTGAACACAGGAGCAACTCCAACGGTGATGCTTTCTGTTGCACGAAGAAACAAATATTTCATCAATTTGCTTCAAATCAGGCCTTCACCTTACACAGCTATATATGGCTTTGCGAGAGGAATGATAACTAAGTAGTCCTTGAATTAAATCTGGCCTCTGAAATGTGCCCCATCATTTCAAAAATCTCTTGGAGAATAAAAATTGGTTGGCAAAGAGAAGATAAGTGAATTTGTTATTGGATGATGGATTGTCTATGGCAGGGGTAGGCAACCTTGGCTCTTTTATGAGTGGTGGACTTCAACTCCCAGAATTCCTGAGCCAGCCATGCTGAGGGGAAAGGGAGAGGTTTCCAAGCTGAGCCGTGCTGGCTCAGGAATTCTGGGAGTTGAAGTCCACCAGTCATAAAAGAGCCAAGGTTGCCTACCCCTGATCTATGGAGATTCTCAGTCCTCCAGTCATGGTTGTCCCAAAGGTGCTGTTTTTCAGAAGGCAACTGGACTTCCTTGTCTTTCTTTTGAAGACGTTTCGCTTCTCATCCAAGAAGCTTCTTCAGCGCCACTCCCCACCATCTAGTCAGAGCTAAAGAAGCTTCTTGGATGAGAAGCGAAACGTCTTCAAAAGAAAGGCAAGAAACTCCAGTTGCCTCCTGAAAAAACAGCTCCTTTGGGTATGATCGATTGGTTATTTATTTATTTGTAAAATTTATTATCTGCCCATTGCCACATGGTGACTCTGGGCAGCTTAATAATTGCTGGTTAGTGTAAAATGTCAAAGTGAACTTCCAATTGTGAGAACTGAGGCTCAAGAACTTTCAATAAAGAAGGGTGGGGAAGTTCCACATATTTTAAATAAGTTCTGCGTCCATTCTTTTCCAGTCTTTTCTACTGATTTCTAAGGCAAATATACTCAGCCTCTTTAAGGGAAAGTATTATATTTTCCATGGTTAGGCTAAAGTATGCAATCCAGTTGAATACACTTTACACTGTCATTTATTTAGCCATTGGCCAGTTCAGGTTTGAAATCGCCCAAGTAAATTTTGAAATCTATCTCTAGCCATTTAGAAATCCAGCAACAAAACAATTTGCCAGCTTTCGAAATAACACTAATTTGGGTGCAGAACATAGAAAGAAGGGGAGAAGAGAAATAAACAAGAGCGTGGATGCCTATCAGCTATGCTTAAAGAGAGAAATTCATCGCAACTTACCTATGAGACTGAGATCCAGCAGATGTGATCCATTCAAGTTTAAGCCCTCTCTTTTCCCTTTTTATAGCCCTGATGATGGATTTATTTATCAAAATTATTCACAGCTAATAATGTGTCAAATTACTTCCCAATAGCATTCAAATGTGGTTAGACTTTGCCACTTCTGACCGTTAGAATACTGTTCCAAACAATAGTTCTCAGAAATGAAGGCAGATATATGTGTCCCAGGATAATGTTGTGGGATCCAATCTGGGTTGTCACTGGGACCAGATGTTTAGTGACCAGATGTTTAGTCTTCTGAGCTTTTGGACTCGTGCTGAAGCCTCTCACACATTCTGGTAAGAGAGAAGTTCCCTGAGGACGGGCTCCAGCAGAAGTCCAGAAGCTTGAAAAACCAAACTTCTGATCATGGTGACCAACCGTGAACAATATTATTATTTATTATTATTATTTATTAAACTTATATGCCGCCCTTCTCCCAAGACTCAGGGCGGCTCACAACAAGCAATTATGCTTTGTAGAAGTATCCTTGGGTTGTGATGTGGAAAGTAGAGGGATGGGTGTTTGGGGAAAGCATCTCTGCATCCTTCTTCCATAGCTCATATCCTAGCAGGCTGGCTGGGGAATTCTAGGAGTTGAAGTCCACAAGTCTTAAAGTTGCCAAGTTTGAAGACCCCTGTCCTAGACTTCCCAGCACAAACCAGGTCACTGTATAAGCAGAATATTATTTCTTTGACGGCTGCATGTCTCGTGAACCCAGCAATTTGATTTGGGCAATTTGAGTTAGAACTTAAGAACATAAGAAGAGCCCTGCTGAATCAGGCCAAAGCCTATCGAGTCCAGCATTCTGTGTCACACAGTGGCCCACCAATTGTACATGGGGATCTTGAGCAGAAAGAGAAGGCAAAACCCTCCCTTTCCCTTGACCCCCAACAAATGGTATCCAAGGGAATCCTGCCTGCCTCAACCAACATAGAGGCGGCACATGGACATCCGTTTTAATAACCACCGATACACTTGGCATCCATGAATCTATCTAACCCTGCCTTGAAGCTGTCAAGGCTGACAGCTGTCACGACCCCTTCTGGAAGTGAATTCCATAAATCAACGACCCTCTGGGTGAAGAAATATTTCCCTTTATTTGTCCTCACTTTCTTAGCTATGAGCTTTAGGGAGTGCCCCCTTGTCCTTGTATTGTGTGATAGAGAAAATAATTTTTCTCTATCCACCTTTTCTATCCCATGCATGATTTTATATGCTTCAATCAAGTCACCCCTTAAACGCCGTCTTTCAAGGCTGAAGAGACCAAGGCGTTGCAATCTGGTTTCATAAGGGAGGCGCTCCATTTCCTTGATCATTCTTGTTGCCCTTTTTTGCACCTTTTCCAGTTCCATTATATCCTTCTTGAGGTGCGGTGACCAGAACTGTACACAGTACTCCAAGTGTGGTCTCACCATCGATTTGTACAGAGGCAATACAACACTTGCTGACTTATTTTCAATTCCCTTCCTAATCATGCCAAGCATGGAATTTGCTTTTTTTACTGCTGCTGCGCATTGGGTTGAGTTCAATTAGATCTCTGAGGGAAAAGTTCTGATAACTTCACCAGGAAGGACGTCGTGGCTTCACGTGCTCTTTCCCACTTCCAGACGGCAATGAGATCATCTTGAAGAAGGCAACGCCCAGATCTTTGCAGATCTTCCTGCTCGTTGAGCTTCCTACAGCTGCTTTTGTCATGTCTATTGCTTCCATAACCATATATTTAAACTCCTGCAATATAGAGGCATTAACTCATTTGGACAGTCCAATTTCTAAGTTCTTTCCCCCAATGGAATGTAGATAAAATTCATCCTTTGCCCCAGAAAGATTGTGAAGTCCTAGGCTGCATAAGGAAAGTAATTTCGCCCTGATAAGGATGACATAAAAGGCAGTGATAAATCAGGTAAACTGCAACTGGGCCAGAAGCCTGGCATTAATAAATTACTTCTATTGATTTATTTATAGTATTTTTGTTATTAGCTATGAGGAAGCTTTGAGTTCCTTTTTCCCATGTAATCACATCTTCAGCTATTCAGGATATGGGGGACGGCTTACAGGGAAAATGCTATTTTCTTTGTGCCTGTCCCATCCATCTGGGACTTCCCAGAGAATCTGAATAGCCATTGTTGAGAAACTAGTCTCGGATTACATCAGAGGTTGACTATCTCCATCTAAAAATCCAGATTGTCCCTTGTGATTTATTTTAGTCTCTGGACAAGCTCAGGGAATAAGTTCCCTTTTCATCCAAAGGAACATGTTAAAAAGAAGCAGTTTGGTTATGCAAAAACTATCTAGAGCCGTGTTTCTCACCCTTGGTAACTCTAACACAGGTGGACTTCAATTCCCAGATTTCCCTAGCCAACTGGGCAACCGGCATGTATTTTTGACAGTTGCACCCGCTGGGTGAGATCATCCGACGACACGGGGTGAGTTATCATCAGTACGCTGATGATACCCAGCTTTACATCTCCACCCCGTGTCACTTCAGTGAAGCAGCGGAAGTGATGTGCCGATGTCTGGAGGCTGTTAGGGTTTGGATGGGTGCTAACAAGCTCAAACTCAACCCCGACAAGACGGAGTGGCTGTGGGTTTTGCCTCCCAAAGACAATTCAATCTGTTCGTCGATCACCCTGGGGGGGGAGTTTTTGACCCCCTCAGAGAGGGTCCACAACTTGGGTGTCCTCTTCGATCCACAGCTAAATCTGGAACATCATCTTTCGGCTGTGGCGAGGAGGACATTTGCCCAGGTTCGCCTGGTGCACCAGCTGCGGCCCTATTTGGACCGGGAGTCTCTTCTCACAGTTACTCATGCCCTTATCACCTCGAGGCTCGACTACTGCAATGCTCTCTACATGGGGCTACCTTTGAAAAACGTTCGGAGACTTCAGGTAATGCAGAATGCAGCCACGCGAGCAGTGTTGGGCCTACCTAGAAATGCCCATATTTCAACATCACTCCGCGAGCTGCATTGGCTGCCAATTGGTCTCCGAACGCAATTCAAAGTGTTGGTTATGACCTATAAAGCCCTACATGGCATAGGACCAGGTTACTTATGGGACCGTCTGCTGCCTCATGAAACCCAGCGACCAGTTAGGGCCCACAGAGTCAGCCTTCTCCAGGTCCCGTCTGCCAGACAGTGTCGCCTGGCAGGGCCTAGGGGAAGAGCCTTCTCTGTTGCGGCCCCGGCCCTCTGGAATCAACTCCCCCTGGAGATCCATATTGCCCCCACCCTCTCCGCCTTTCGCAAATTATTGAAGACTCATCTTTGCCGACAGGCCTGGGGCAGTTAACATCTTGCCCCAGCCACTGTATGTATGTTTGTATGTCTGTTTTTGGATGATTGGTTTTAATTAATGGGTTTTACAACGTATTTTAATTCTAGATTTCTTTATGTTAGTATTCATGTTGTGAGCCGCCCTGAGTTCTTGGAATAGGGCAGCATAGAAATCTAATATAATAATAATAATAATAATAATAATAATAATAATAATAATAATAATAATAATAATAATAATAATAATAATATAAATAATAATAATAATAATAAAAACAACAACAACATCCCATGGTAAAATAATCACCATTTCTCTTCCCAACTGACGTCTGACGAAGCAAAGTCAAAAGCAAAGTCAACGGGGATGACCATGGCTTTCTGGGGAATTCTGGGAGTTGAAGTCCACAAGTCTTAAAGTTGCCAAGGATGGACACCCGTTTTACAGGTTGGAACATGAAAGGAACTAGTGAATGCATCCCAATCATCGCCCAGAAATGCCGGAAGCCCCAGTCCAATTATATAAACCGAGTCTTTTAAATTAATGGTCTTACAGAGTAGGCCATCTGGATGGCAATTTATCCAACTTTTTCCAAATAAGAGTAAACCAATCTCTCGTTTCTGGGAATCTTTCTTGAACTTTCAGTTGCGTGGGGCCATTTGTTTCTGCCCCACCTGTTAGTTGGTTAATTATTAAGTCAACTTCTTTGCACCAATATGGCCCTTGTTCAACTCTTGAATGTGCTGGCTCCTTCCCAGAAGAAGAACAATGGAATTTTCTTACAAGGGTGTGACCAACCGGGGAGGAATTTATATTCCTTTCTGAAGTGGGATGAAGACATTTTTGACAGAAAACATGACAGGATCTTGGATTGTCTGGGGATGTGTGTGTTTGTGTGTGTGTTGGTCAGAATGGGAACTGCAATGCATAATAAAAGGAGTGGGGGTTGGTTTGCATAATTGCAGCTAATATATTGACCTTTTTTGCATACATCTGCAGACCTCTATACCCCACCCTGTAGCACCCATAGCGGAATATCCAATTCAGCCATAGCTTCATTCCTAACAGCATTAACCTTGTAAACGCTCATGCTTCCTCCTTCTGTTATATATTCAAGTTGGACAGTATTTAATATTTATTTGCTATGTATATTTAGGGGTGTGGGTCTACACATAGGTTGTACATAGTATGTTTAGGTGTTGTGTCATGTATGTGTTTCACTTTGAGAGCGGGCAACTAAATTTCATCTTTGATGTGTGTCATTGTGCCCACAGTAAAAAAAAAAACGATAAAGTTTATCTTATCTTATCTTACCTCACCTTATCTTATCTCACTCCAGAGATTACATTCGATTTCACTTCCAATTTGAAATATTAATGGTGTGGCCCTCCCGTCCCTCATTTGATGATTTCTCTCTTCTATCTTAATGAAACTTATTGTTTGGTAACAATTTTCTCTGAGGGCCATACAAGCCCTTCGTGTGCATTTCTATAGGCAGATATGGTCCCCCCCCTCCAATTCCAGGTTTTAACTCCAACGTATTCTTTCTGTGGCTTGTAAAGGAAATATTCTCCTTACTTTATTAAAAGTGTTTCTCAAACCCCTGGATAAGTGCAGTTTTTATTCCCGGCTCATTTTGTTGAAATTTAAGGAACGAACCCTGCCGGCATTATACGCCAAGGGTGAATTCATCCAAAATCAGAATTACTAAATCTTATTCCTCCAAATAAGATGAGTGGCCTCATTTAAATATAATTCGAGACCTTTTTAATGTACCTCCTGAAAGAACAGCTGCAGGACTTGGGTTTGGCTAGTCTAAAGAAAAGAAGAAATAGGAGAGACATGATAGCAGTATTCCGGTATCTGAGGGTCTGCCACAAAGAAGAAGGGGGTCATGTTATTCACCAAAGCATCAGAAGGCAAGACAAGAAACAATGGTTGGAAATTGACCAAAGAGAGAAGCAATCTGGAATTAAGGAGAAACTTCCTAACAGTGAGGACCGTTAACCAGTGGAACAGCTTGCCTCCAGAAATCGTGGGTGCTCCATCACTGGAAGTTTTTAAGAAGAGACTGGACAGCCACTTGTCTGAAATGATATATATTCTCCTGCTTGAGTGGGGGGTGGGGTGGACTAGAAGACCTCCAAGGTCCCTTCCAGCTCTATTCTATTCTAATAGGTTCCTTTTCGTTAGAAGTAAAAAATCTTAAACCTCTTTGAAGATACAATTTTAACCTTTGAGTCAGGTGATCAGTGAGTGCCACCACCTTCTTGGGTTAATTCAATGTTTTGCACTGGAGAACAAACAGGAGATCTACTCTGCCATCTAGTGAAACCTGAGGGGAATATATATATATATATATATATATATATATATATATATATATATATATATATATATATATATATATATATATATATATATATATATATATATATATTGAAATTAATATATATATATATTAACCAGAAGCTGATTTGGAATATTCATTTATATTTTTTATTCATTTATATTTTTTGTTAATAACAAAACTGCATTAAAAACGATATATAGGTAGTTCTCAACTTACAGCCATTTATTTAGTGACCGTTTGAAAATACAACGGCACTATTAAAAAGTGATTTATGACCAGTTTTCACACTTACGACCACTGCAGCTTACACACAATTCAAAATTTGGGCGCTCAGCAACTGGCCTATACTTAATCATAATAATAGTAAAGTTGGAAGGGATCTTGGAGGTCATCTAGTCCAACCCCCTGCTCAGGCAGGAAACCCTATACCATTTCAGATAAATGGCTGTCCAGTCTCTTCATAAAAAACTTCCAGTGTTGGAGCATTCACCACTCCTGGAGGCAGGTTGTTAATAATAATAATAAAGTTGGAAGGGACCTTAGAGGTCATCTAGTCCAACCCCCTGCTCAGGCAGGAACCCTACCCCATTTCAGACAAATGGCTGTCCAGTCTCTTCTTAAAAACTTCCAGTGTTGGATGCAAATGACCAGCTGTCTGCAAGGAGTATAAATCCTTCCATTCCTCACCATCCAGTTAGAGCTGAAGAAGCTTCTTTTTTTGTGTGTGAAATGTTTTATTAATTTTATAATTATGAGTATAACAAGAAAAAATTCAATATAAAAAACAACTCAACTGAATAAAATCGTTTACAACTTTTTCCAACCCAAAAACGAAGCATAAAAACTTAACTAAAATACCAAAGTAACTATGGGTATTGCTCGACGGGAACCCCCCACCACCACATCCCCCTCGTCCTTCCTCCCTCAACTTCTATCCCCCAACCCTCTCTACCTCCCTCTCTCTCCTCCCTCCTCCTACCACTCCCTACTTCCCACCAACCTTCACTCCTCAAACTCCCCCCCCTCAGATGTGGTGCCGAGGTGCCGCCCGAGCAACCCATCTTTTATCAAAAAATATATCATTCTTATGTAATACCAATACCATGTTACAGTTGAGGAAAATATAAAACCCCACCCACCCACCCACCCCGACTTCCCAGAGTGAATACAGGGTAGAAACACAAGAAAACCCACTAAACTTCACCAAATTATTATATAAGTCCTATTGAAAATTTAACTATATTTTTCAGTCCAACATATAAGTATTTAATTATATGCTAAATACAATTTCTTAGATTGAAATTTCCCTTGTATATAATCTATCCATTTTTTCCAGTCCAACATATATTTTTCATTTGAGTGATCCTTCAAATATGCAGATATTTTAGCCATTTCTGCCAAGTTTATTACTTTCAAAGTCCATTCTTCGATAGATGTTAATTCTGCCTTCTTCCAATATTGTCCCACCAACAGTCTTGCTGCTGTAATCAAGTTCAAAATTAAGTTCATCTCTATGGTGGTGCAGTCTTTTGTAATACCTAACAAAAACAACTGTGGTGAAAATTCAATACGTTTTTTCAAAATATTTTGAAGTATCCACCATATTTTTATCCAAAAGGCCTTGATTTTCCTACAAGTCCACCATACATGAAAATAAGTAGCATCCATACATTCACACCTGAATGTGAAAGCTGAAGAAGCTTCTTGAATGAGAAGCAAAACGTCTTCCCAAAAAAAAAAACCCAAGAAAGTCCAGCTGCTTCCTGGAAAAGCAACTTTGGGACATGTTCAAGATTGCAAACATGTTTCCTTCCATGCTTTGTAGGTACATTCAGCTCTCAATGAGAAATTCTGGTTACCTTTCCAGCCTCAGCAACCCACCTTAGAAAAACTCCTGAACCCATTAAATGTGAAAATGTGCATTTAAACTTCAGCAGTCGTCAAAACAGGGTACATGTTGACTGCAAATGCACACACTTTGTTAACCTCCACAGTTAACTTCACGGCCATTTGCTTTTTTTTTTTTTTACACATTAGCAGTAATTATTTAATTCAAAGAAACCATTACATTTTCCTTTCCCCAACAGAATATATTTAGTTTAGAATATATATTTGGGGAATCTTCCAGTTCAAGAGAGACATTCCAAAATAAAATTTAAAATTAACTTCCCAGTTTTACCAAAGAGAAGTAAAACAAAGATAATGCATTTTATTTGCAACACATATATTCCCCATTGCCTTCCTTCCTTCCACAGCTTGAAGATGTCCAAGAAATATTTAACATAATAATAGTAACAACAACAAGAACAACAACAACAATAATAACAAATAAAGTTGGAAAGGGCTTGGAGGTCATCTAGTCTAACCCCTTGCTCAGGCAGGAAATCCTATCCCATTTCAGACAAATGGCTGTCCAGTCTCTTCTTAAAAACTTCCAGTGTTGGAGCATTCACCGCTTCTGGAGGCAGGTTGTTCCACTGGTTAATTGTTCTAAATGTCAGGAAGTTTCTCCTTAGTTCTAGGTTGCTTCTCTCCTTGATTAGTTTCCATCCGTTGCTTCTTGTCCTGCCTTCAGGACGTCATCAACATAACTTGATGATTCTTGCCTTCTGCAGGGTAATCAGGTAAGGCATCTGAGAAGGAGGAGAGGCACTAGCAGCCATTCAGGCAAATAGCAATTGTGTGAATGTCTTGCTCAAAGGATGGCTTGCTTGATTAGTAAGTCTGGCATGGGTGGTTTTTATTACAGGTATACTGAAAGCAGATAAGGAGGTAAGGAATGGTTACTGCAGTTAAAATTGTTTCTCAACAATTTTCCAACAATTTTAACCTTTCAAAAGTAGTTCTTCATTAGCTGCAGTAAAGAGAATTGATTGGGTTAACTAAAATTGTGTTTGTAGCCATCTTACCTTGATATGAGAAACATTTATCTGATATTCCATCCCCAGGCCTTTGGATGTTTTAATTAAAATATATGATTGGTGCCAAGTGGTTCAGGCTGTAATTTTTAATAGTTTAAACGTGAAACTGCTTCTGTGCATGCCTGTGTTCAGATATATGTGCTTGATCTCCTTGCTCATTTCATCAAAATAAAATTTATAATTACCATATCTCTGTATCTTAGACTTAGTCGGTTATTAATAAATAGACTCAATCAAAAAAAACAACAACTGGCCTATAAATGTACCTATAAAATAACTGAATGACCCACTGAGACATCAAGCGATTTCAGAGCACTTTTAATTTCAAAAGATTGCTACGGTAGAAAAGATTCGGAGAACCAATCCATGATATGAAAAAAAAAACAGTAAAGTCTTCCAAATAATCAAATCTGCTATAGCTAAAGAAGTGCAAAGAATCTTCCCGGTTTATGTAGTGTCACTATTTGAAGATTTATCTCAATACGTTTGGAAGGAGGGAGGGGGGGTTCTCTTCATATGACAGGCAGAAAGCAATCTTGGCTATGTTCTCCTGGCCAGTTTGACCAGATGGGGAAAACCAGAAGCAGCAAGAGAGAAAACACACACTTGTCCATTTCCAAGCAATTTTAGGTGGTGTTCTTGATCATCTTCATTCGCAGGTGAAGCCCACTGAAGGATAACAAAAGGATCCCTGGACCTCTGTCTCCAAGCCATACGCTCTTTCCAAGATGCTCTGCGCATCTTCGGCAAAGCTATCCAGAGCAGTGTGCAACAAATAATAGGCAGCCACAAACGAGAGGGCCCCTGCTACCAAGTTGTTGAAAATGGGCACTTGGCTCTTCACCATTCTGGCCGTCACCTGCCCACAGGCTGCAGCTTGGCTCAAAGCTGCCTGGACGGCATTCTCTGAAAAGTCTCTGGCGAGTGTTGAACGCACTTGATTTTTCAATTCACAACAGGGTTTTGACACCGCGGTGGCCAAGGTCTCCAAAGAAGCACCATCCAAGCCAAAATGCTGCTGATATGTCTCGAGAGTCTTCATGAGCATAGGGACGTTGAGGTGGAAGGGATGGCCAGGCAGGGCTGAAATAACGCACGCCAGCAGCGCCTTCTTCCAGATGTGCCGGCGCAGCGAACGCTTCTTCTTCTGCACAGCTGCAGCGGTGACGGACGGAAAGGAAAGCAGCAGGGTGTGCCTCTTGTGGCCCTCCAGCTCTTCAGCCAGAGTATCCTGCAAGCGGTGGAAATCAAACCTGTGCAAATGGAAGCTGGAGATCAAGAAGACCTTGGGGTTCTCCAGGCCTTGCTTCTTGAGCTGGCGGGAACAGTCTGCCTCCATTTGCTGCAGCACTTGAACTTCCTGGAAAAAGCTTGGCCTTCGCTGTTGGGAAGCCCGCAGGTCCTGGTCTATCTTGGAACGGACAAAGTAGAAACGTTTGCCCATGCTCGCTACGGCCCGAGCCAGCTCAGCATGGTTCTCTCGGAAACGCTCAGATGCTAGAATGATGAAGAAATCGTATCTCTCAAACCTCACCCGCTGCAGATAATTCTTGGCTTGGAAGGAAGGGGTACCGATGCCTGGCAAGTCCCAAAGCTGAACACGGGGCAGATGAGGGTGATGATAAGGGGTGGGTGAAGCAGTAGTCTCAACCACACCGGTTTTGGCCGCCCGGAAGTCATCATTGCTGATCCCCAACACGGCATTGATGAAGGTGGACTTGCCAGCTCCACCTTCGCCCGTCACTGCAATGTCCAGTGTGGTGGTCTCTAGAGAATCCAGCAGTGACTGGACTTGAGAAGACACCTCCAGAACAACTTTTGATTGGATAAGAGAGGCCATCTCTCTGAGGTCTGCCTCCTGGATGTCCATGGTGGAAGCTCAGCTGAAAGAACAGAAGAAAACAAGGAAATCAAGTTTCTTTTTTAACGGTTTATTATTATTATTATTATTATTATTATTATTATTATTATTATTAATAATAAAGTTGGAAGGGACCTTGGAGGTCATCTAGTCCAACCCCCTGCTCAGGCAGGAAACCCTATACCATTCGGACAAATGGCTGTCCAGTCTCTTTAATAATAATAATAATAATAATAATAATAATAATAATAATAATAATAATAATAATAATAATAATAATAATAATAATAATAATAAAGTTGGAAGGGACCTTGGCGGTCATCTAGTCCAACCCCCTGCTCAGGCAGGAAACCCTATACCATTTCGGACAAATGGCTGTTCAGTCTCTTTAATAATAATAATAATAATAATAATAATAATAATAATAATAATAATAATAATAATAATAATAATAATAAAGTCAGAAGGGACCTTGGAGGTCATCTAGTCCAACCCCCTGCTCAGGCAGGAAACCCTATACCATTTCGGACAAACAGCTGTCCAGTCTCTTTAATAATAATAATAATAATAATAATAATAATAATAATAATAATAATGTCAGAAGGGACCTTGGAGGTCATCTAGTCCAACCCCTGCTCAGACAGGAAACCCTATACCATTTCGGACAAATGGCTGTTCAGTCTCTTTATTTAATAATAATAATAATAATAATAATAATAATAATAATAATAATAATAATAATAATAATAATAATAATAATAATAATGTCGGAAGAGACCTTGGAGGTCATCTAGTCCAACCCTCTGCTCAGGCAGGAAACCCTATACCATTTCGGACAAATGGCTGTCCAGTCTCTTCTTAAAAACTTCCAGTGTTGGAGCATTCACCGCTTCTGGAGGCAGGTGGTTCCACTGGCTAATTATTGATTTTCGAATTTTAGATTTAAGTATTCAAAAAGCAATGTGGCGGCTGAGTTAATTAATAACTCAATGACATACAAGTATCTTTTAGTACCAGTCTCAAACTACCACATTCAATATTTCCTTTCTTTTCCCCTTAGTATTTACTGTCTCATGTTTAAACTAATACAATTCTTATTATATCGATTAAATAAAAATAACATTCTTACATTTATCAATAATTTTTGGCTTATACATATCCTGATTATTTTAACATTCAGGCTTTGTAGACAATCGATGTCCTAACTAGTTTTTCCCAATTTTTAGTTTTCCATTAATATTCAAATTTAACATTTTATATTTATAATTTCCAAGTTTTAAGTAACCAAAGATCCCTTTATCACAATCAAGTTTCTTTCTTTACAAGCTATTTTTTTTTAAAAAAAAACATGTCTCTTTTCACAACACTGTAGTCCCTTGACTGATTTACTGATCAGATGCCCTTCCTGACACCTACATTGTGTTGACAGCAGATTTTTTTTTCTTTGCACCCTAAGAGAGGAAAAACTACCATTACCTAGGATTGAACTCTCAATCTTCAGAGTGGGAGGACACCATTTTCACCACTAGGCCACCACAATGCTCTTCTTTCTATATATGCAATATATTTTATTTTCCTGGGCTCCAAGATCACCGCAGATGGGGACTGCAGCCAAGAAATTAAAAGACGCTTGCTCCTGGGGAGGAAAGCCATGGCAAATCTAGACAGCATACTAAAAAGCAGAGACATCACTCTGCCAAGAAAAGTGCGGTATAGTCAAGGCCATGGTTTTCCCAGTTGCAATGTATGGCTGTGAAAGTTGGACCATAAGAAAGGCTGAGCACCAAAGAATGGAGGCCTTTGAACTACGGTGCTGGAGAAGACTCCTGCAAGACCCCTGGACTGCAAGGCGATCAAACCGGTCGGTCCTAGAGGAGATCAACCCTGACTGCTCTTTAGAAGGCCAGATCCTGAAGTCGAAACTCAAGTCCTTTGGCCACCTTGTGAGAAGGAAGGACTCACTGGAGAAGGGCCTAATGCTGGGAAAGATGGAGGGCAAGAGAAGAAGGGGACGACAGAGAAGGAAGTGGCTGGATGGAGTCCCTGAAGCAGGAGGCGTGAGCTTCAATGGACTCCAGAAGATGGTAGAGGACAGGAAGGCCTGGAGGAATGTTGTCCATGGGGTTGCGATGGGTAGGACACAACTTCACAACTAACAACAGCAATAAATATATTTGCAAAATGTGGATTGAGCAATAGCTCCCTCTGCAGGACAGCTTTAGTCATGCATTGCTGATTTGAAAGAGCAGTCGCTACAATCTGGGGTTATTTTTACAAATTACTCAAGGTGGCAAACATATCCAACATACCTTCCTCCTCTAATTTTCCCCACAACACCAACCCTGAGAGGTGGGTTGGGCTGAGAGAGAGGGACTGGCCCAGAATCACCCAGCTGGCTTTCACTGCTAAAGTGAGACTAGAACTCACGATTTCCTGGTTTCTAACCGGGTGCCTTAACCACTAGACAGGATAGCCCACTAGATCTTATCTCCTTCAAGATAATAATAGGTGAGAAATCAATTAAAAGCCTTCAGGAGAGAATTTCCTGTCTAGATCAGACTGGGATCAATTGCCAAGCTGATGATCTGAATATTTTACCTTCACTTACTGTTCAAAGTTCTGATGGGCCCATTGATGGGCTGTCTGCCAACACAAAGCAAGATTATCGCATACATTTGAGAGGAGGCCAAGAGGCCTATAATTATGGAATTTGTCTGGCAAGAACAAAGAATGCTTATTCACAGGGAATTGCTTGTAACAATTCTGGGTGGTTAAAAGAATGTGTATTAGATCAGGGCTTTTCATCGGTGGTACGCGGCGTTGCTTCTCTCCCCCCCCCATGGCGTCACCTTTCTCTCCCCCCCCGCTGCGCTACTTTTCAGCTCACTTGTTTGTGGAAAATATACTGCTTGGCGGCAGTCTGCACAAACTCTACCAAATGTGCCCTGCAGGGGGCGTGTGAAGAGCGCAGGCGCAGAGCAAGGCCCCGCCCTCCCCAGGGACTCATTGTGCAGCAACTGGATTGACTTCTTCTCGTGCACGCAGGTCAGCGAAGGGGAGGCCGCCGCAGCACCCAACTCCTGCGCCCGTCAGCTGGCGACCCCCCCCCAAACTTGCACTTGTCAGCTAGGAGGTCTAGCAATGGCCGCCGGTCTCCTTTGCTACCCCGCAGGTCGTCCTCGACCCCTCCCCCTGCCCGTTCATGTCGGGCCCGTGGGGGCTTGACAGGGAGAGAGGAAGGGAAGGAGGAAGGTTCAAAGCATGATCGGCTTCCCAAGGGCGCCACAATCCTCACGAAAGTGGGGGGAGAAGGAAAGGGGGCGAGAGAGCTCACGGCAGGCTCGAAGGACCACCTGTCAGCGTCAGAGAAAGGTAAGGCACCCGCCGGGCCCCACGTGCGCCAGCAACCCTCCCTGCGCCCGCCGGCCTGCCACCTCCCACCCCTGGCCCTCTTTGACTTACATTTTTAGTAGTTGCTCAGCAGGGAGGGGTGGAAACGTCCGGAGAGCTTGCCTTCGCTGCAGACAACTTGCAGCACCGTTTGCAGACTGGGACTTTTGGCGGGCTCAGCAGGGCGGAGACAGCCTGGACAATTCCTATTGGCTTTTGAAAGCCAATAGAATTAGACTCTATTCAAGGGAGTCTATTCTACTGGCTTTCAAAAGCCAATAGAATAAGAGGGAGTAGCACAGCTAAGGAAAGGGGGGGGAAATGGAGGACTGCGTTGTTTGGCGACCGTGAAATGGTTGTTCGACCCCAAATGGGGTCGCGACCCACAGGTTGAGAACCGCTGTCCTAGTTAGTCCCGAAGATACCTGGAGGAGACTGGAGCGGCGATGCCACGGTAACTTTCTCTTGATCTTCAGCCCTGCTAGGGCAATAATGGCTGCGGGCACAAGAGGAAGGGGCAGCGGGGCTGCTGTGGGCAAGAGTGTGAGGGGCAGTGGTGGCTGGCTGCCCCCCATACTGTGGGAGCCGCGGGCCCTGCTCTACAAGGGGCTGTGCAGGGTGGGCGGTGGTGCTGGCGGGGCGGCTGCAGGTGGGGTGTGTTGATGGCGGGCTGCCCCCCGGGGCTGGAGCCGGGTGCTTTGGGAGCTGTGGGGCCCGCTCTACAAGGCAGAGCAGCAGTGCTGGCGGGGGCGGCTGCGGGCGGAGGCGCAGCATGTAAGCATAATTACAATATAAAATGTTATTGTTACAAATGTTTTTGATTATGCATTTATCATATTATAGTGTATTCTGTATTATTGTTGCAATGTTTCTTTTATTTATGATATTTTTTTCTTCAATTTATTTGTGTCCTCCTTTCCATTGTAAAAAAGTTGGTCACCTTACTAAAAGCAACCCCATACTTGATCCTCACGTCCACACAAAGACTGCAGCTTGTCTCAAAGTGCACTTCTTTTAATCAAACAAACTTTGTTTTTCCTCCAGGACTGCCAATTTCTGCCCACTTTTTCTCCAAGCCACTGTTGCTTTTGTTCGGTTTTCCACCAGCTCTCACATGCACTGACATTTTCCTCCTACGGTTACTCAGTTTAGTCTCCACGGTCCCCCGTTCACTGGGCACACCCATGCCCCCTCCCCCAAAAAAACAAAAAACAAGAGAAGGAAGTGGTTGTGCTACTTTGGAGCACCAGCCCACAAAGAAGCCAATCCGGGGCAAAAGAACATTGCAAACCATTTAAAAACATCACCCACCTTCTCTGCACTCCCCCACTGCAGCCCACTCTGTCCTCTTCCAGAAAAACGCATTATACTCAATTATACTCAATATACTCATTATACTCAATATAATCAATATTATACTCATTATACTCAATGCACACACACACACACACACACACACACACACGACTACAGTTTATTCTCGAACTACCTTAATAGAGCCCAAAAATTTCCCTTGCTTTTTTTTTAATATATAAAATTCTTTTATTCAAACAATCAGCATTGAACATAAAAACATATTGTGCAGCAATCATCATGGCACCTGATATACAATACTAAGTATTAGTCAAGCGAAGCAGTGGTGAAGTGAGCCACGCACCGCTTTGCAATCTTTTTGCCAGGGTTTTGAAGCGCCACGCACCGCTTTGCAATCTTTTTGCCAGGGTTTTGAAGCGAAGCGCTCAAGTTGTTAAGCGCATCATGCGGTCGGTAAGCGAATCCGGCTTCTCCCCCCCCCCTTAACTTTGCTTGTCCGAAGCTCTGCAAGAAGCTTGCAAATGACAATCCGAAGGACTCCAGGATCCCGGGGAAACCCTGTCTTGTCAATGCAGGCCGGTTGCCAAGCACCCAAAGTTTGATCACGTGGGCTGTGGGGATGGGGTCATAACCGTGAGAAACCGGCCGTAACTCAGGTTTTTTTTTCCCCCCAGCGGCTTCATAACTCTGAACGGTCGTATGTAGAGGACTACCCGTTGCTGGCTTGCGCCGACTTACCGCACCAGCAAGGAAGGATCCGAGCCCCCCCGAATCACCCCGCAAAGGATCCTCGCAACCGCCTTTTGGTCTTGCAAGAGATGCGCGCGATCCTTCGGAGCTCCAACGCTTCTTCTCCTTCTGGATCGAACAGGATCTCCCGCCGCCAGACGGCCGCCCTTCCAACCCGGGGAGTCCCCGCGAAAGGCAGCTGCAGATGGGCGGCCTTTCGCTCGGATGGAGGGGAAAAGAAACAGAAACTGGCCGCCGGGCAAGGCGGAGCTGCCGGCGAGGAGGCGGGAAAGGGGAGGTCGCCGCCGAGCTTCTCCAAGGAGCAACGTTGGACGGCATCCTAAAGGGAATCCAGGTTGGGGTAAATCCGGAGTGGCTCCGTTTCTTCCTCCGTGAGAGGGGGGGGAAGCGGGGGAGGGAGGGGGGGTCTGCAGACCAGTTCGGAACCCCGCGCAATAGGAGCTTTATTCGATTCAGGTCGATCTTCCCATTGCAAAGGCGATGCGCTTCCAAAGGATCCACGCAACCATTGCAAAAAAAAAAAAAAAAAAAAGGTGGCTTGCAAAAATAAAAAAAAAATCTGCTTATTTTCAACGTCATCCCAGTCTGTCATTTTTACGTGCATTTGTTGCGTTTTAAGAGCCCGCTTGTCCTCCGGGATAAAACTCTATAGCAGTGTTGATCAGCCTTGACCATTTTAAGGCATGTGGACTTCAACTCCCAGAATTCCAGAGCCAGCGTTGCTGGCTGTGGAATTCTGGGAGTTGAAGTCCACATGCCTTAAAATGGTCAAGGTTGAGAAACACTGCTCTATAGGCTGCCCCCCCCCCCACACGCACACACACTAACGTGTCTTTTTCCCCTACAAGAGCCTTGTGGGGCAAGCTGGGTTGAGAAACGGGGATTCATTTGGAGAATGTCTGCGAGGTTTCCTTGAAATGTGGGGTTCCTTAGCCTTACGACCCCTCCCCAACACCTGCACCCCAGGGAATGTGGTGTCTTCCAGGAGGAAGAGCTTGAGAAGGGGAAACGCGCCTCCCCCAACTGATAGGTAGGTAGGTAGGTAGATAGGTAGGTAGGTAGGTAGGTAGAGATAGGTAGGTAGGTAGGTAGGTAGAGATAGGTAGATAGATAGGTAGGTAGGTAGGTAGATAGAAAGGTAGGTAGGTAGGTAGATAGATAGAAAGGTAGGTAGATAGATAGATAGATAGATAGATAGATAGATAGATAGATAGATAGATAGATAGATAGATAGATAGATAGATAGATAGATAGATAGATAGATAGATAGATAGATAGATAGATAAAACTGCCTTTTTAACCCTGACGATGTTGGAAGTTTCCAACGAAAGCTAGGTTATAATAAAATTAATTTCTTTTAAATCTCCTGGTGATCTTAAAACTTTTATTCCATATGATAGATAGATAGATAGATAGATAGATAGATAGATAGATAGATAGATAGATAGATAGATAGATAGATAGATAGATAGATAGATAGATAGATAGATAGATAGATAGATAGATAGATAGATAGATAGATAGATAGATAGATATTACAATTTTTGGAAACCTTGCAGAGATTTTTATAGCTTCTTTTTTTTCCTTGCTCATTACACGCAGGATCCAGCGCTCCCATTGCATCTTCAGACACAGCAGCTGATTGTTAACCGTGTACACACGTGATATGAAGCCGACAATAAATAAATAAATAAACAAATATATATAACAAATATATATATAACATATATCTAACAAATATATATATAACATATATATAAAATATATATAACAAATATATATAACCCATGCTCCGATGAATCCCCGGGATCGTAAGGTAACCAAGCCCCACCGGGGCGCCCCCTGGGAATGCGGCTGTGGACTTTGCACGTGAAAAAGTGAGGTTGGACCCTCCCACCCTTTCCTGTTCCTCCCTCCCCCGCAACTTGGCTGGCCTCCAGACGGGAAGCGGCGGCGGCGACGACGAGGAGGGCACAACCTCAACCTGTAGCTATTACAGCCCATTGAGCTTGGAGGGCGCCAGCTTGAAGAAGGTCGGTGCAGACCTGCTCCCGAAGAGCCCGCCCCTTTCTGTTTCTATAGTTACCAAGCTTTGCGCTACAGCACTTACGCAAGAACGAAGGGGTGGGACGAGCAGCCCTCTCCTAACGCTGCGTGGATGAAGCGTACAAGTTCATTGGGAGGCGCGGATGCAGTCTCGCGCTCTTATTGGCTGGCCCGCGGGGAGCGACAGATCCAAAGGCCGCGGCTTTAACAGGCTGTTCGCGGCGATGGATTCTAGCCGCCATTTTTTATTATTATTATTAAAAACTCGAACGAGCATCTAGCCGCGTGCGATGCACATTGATATATAGTTATTCCTAAGTAGGCGTGCAACGGGGTGTATCTCTAGTTATGCCAGACTGGTTGTCCATATATAGTCACGAGGAATAAAAATCGACTATAACGGGTAGGCAACCTGGGCTCTTTTATGACTCGTGGACTTCAACTCCCAGAATTCCTGAGCCAGCATGGCTCAGCTTGGAAACCTCTCCCTTTCCCCTCAGCATGGCTGGCTCAGGAATTCTGGGAGTTGAAGTCCACCAGTCATAAAAGAGCCAAGGTTGCCTATCCCACATTAAAAGCTGAGCGCCACGCAGGATGGACGTTGTAATACTTGCAATATGGGATTTAAAGCACTATCCAAGAGTTGCAATACCGAGCATATATTTTAGTTAGTTGTACTGATTTTGCCATTAAAAAAAAACCCTTTTCAGGTTAAAGATCCCAATTACAATCAAACAATGAGTTATTTAAGCTTCAGAGCTTTGCCTATAAGACTTCGTGAATGTGGTTGTTGTTGTTTTTCATCCTGCCTGACGTTAAACTCCTTCCTCCTATTTTGCCCAAAACAACCCTGTGAGGTGGGTTGGGCTGAGAGAGAGGGACTGGCCCAAAGTCACCCAGCTGGCTTTCATTGCTAAAGTGAGACTAGAACTCACCATGTCCTGGTTTCTAGCCTGGTGTCTTAATAAAATGGAGCAGACCTTTAAAATAAGCAAGGAAAACTGAAATGCAGACTTAAACTCCCTTTCTTGGGAGTAAACCTTCATAAATTCGGTGGGGACTATTTAGAAGGAGCAAGAAGGCAAATTCAATTTTAAGAAGTGAACACAAGATAATCCTGATTTAACTACAGCGCTGAAAGAGTAACTGTTCCTATCACTGGCAACTGTCATGATGGTATAGGGCAGGGGTAGGCCACCTTGGCTCTTTTATGACTCGTGGACTTCAACTCCCAGAATTCCTGAGCCAGCCACGCTGAGGGGAAAGGGAGTTTCCAAGCTGAGCCATGCTGGCTCAGGAATTCTGGGAGTTGAAGTCCACCAGTCATCAAAGAGCCAAGGTTGCCTACTCCTGGTATAGGGTCTCCCTGCTTGAGCAAGGGGTTGGACTAGAAGACCTCCAAGATCCCTTCCAGCTCTATTCTGATGGATTTGAG
The DNA here is from genome assembly GCA_034064705.1 of Bothrops alternatus. Classification (NCBI taxonomy): domain Eukaryota; kingdom Metazoa; phylum Chordata; class Lepidosauria; order Squamata; family Viperidae; genus Bothrops; species Bothrops alternatus. The sequence continues at coordinate 1,591,333 of JARGCV010000193.1, read as the reverse complement.
CCCTTCACAGCTGGCTTCTGACAAGCGGAATCAATGAAAAAGCTGGCAGTAAAATCACGTCATGTGTCAAGCATGACAAATTGGGAGTCAATCAGGCAAATCAGTTATATAGGTTTATTGTAAACTTAACTTCTCTATAAGAATCTGATCTACTAACAGTCAAAGCAAATCGGTTGATAAAGAGTCGACGGAACTCAAGTGGGCTGGAGTTAGATCTCTGGTGGATGTGAAGGGACTCAAGATTGATGACACATTTGACTCCTCGGACTCAGCCTGGCCATCTCCTACATCAGGGGTCCTCAACCTTGGCAAAGCTGGCTGAGGAATTCTGGGAGTTGAAGTCCACAAGTCTTAAAGTTCCCAAGGTTGAGGATCCCTGTCCTACATCATGGTCACACCATGTGTCAATCTTAACCACAACGGAAGTGAGGACTACCAGGCTGGTGTGATCTCTTACTTAGCAACTGTGCCACTTAAGGGATGGAGTCGCCAGTCCCATTTGTGGTCATTAAAGTGAGGACTACATGAATTCTTACTTGCTCTGTCTTCCCCCTCCCCTGGACCCAATGACGACAACTCTGATATTCGAGAAAGCTTTTTGCCGCGGTTGAAAGAACAAGAGAAGGCATCTCTCCAGAGAGGTATAAAGTTTTCCCAGCCAAGATCAGCTTCCACAGCCAGGAAAGGTCGAGCGGGGTTAACTGAGGACACTGCCCTTCACCAGGCATTTTTCAAACAGACAGCGTCTTTGGGATGCTCTGTGCAATGGAAGAGGGGGGCTTTCTGTGTTTAAATCTGTGAGCAAAATTTGTGTAAAAATCTTCATCCCGCAGGTCCAAAATGTTGCTTGTTGAAAATGGGACCTTGCAGGAAGCCAGTTTCAGAGCCTTTTGCAGGCAAGAAGTTTGTGTGCCAAATTGGGGCCATGGATGACCAGCTTTTCCATTTCGGCTGCTCCCTTTTTTTTTTTAGCAGCATGATCAATGCAGATTGCCCCTTAGATGTTTCCATTCTTGGAACAAAAGTCAGTACAGTGGAAGAATCGATTTAGTGGGGGTAAAAAAAGGGTCAAGGAATCCCTGTGGATTTTACTCCACTGGTCATGGCTGACTTTCCAGGATGGCTGACTTTCCAGTGGCTTTATAATACAATCAGTCCTAGGATACCAAACGAAATATTATATTTTTGTCCAAAGATAAAAAAAAAAAGTCTTGAAATGAGAAGAGAATTTCAAGCTTCAGCCACCAGAGTTTTCACCTTCATCTTTTCCCTCAAAGAGGACTAGAAACATGGATTACATTTCAGCCAACAATACGTGTATTTTAAAAAAAAATCTTAATTTCATTGGGGCAGAAATAAAACATGAACAATGCTTTGAGAAACTCAATGGGATTTAATCCATTATTATTATTTGGGAAGAGAATTGAGTTTTTACAGAAGTTCAGCAGGTTAAGTTTTATCCTTTACTGTATTTAACTTTTTTTATTTTAATGTTTTAATGTTTCTTGGGGAAGGAGATTATTTTGGTGACTGACAACCATTTCTTTAGCTCAAAGTTATAACAGCACTGAAAAAAAATGACCTACAACTGGTCCTCACACTTATGACCGTTGCAGGATCCTCAAGGTTACATGATCAACATTCGGGTGCTTGGCAACTGATGTGTCTTTGTGACAGTTGTAGCATTCCAGGGTCATGTGATCCCCATTTGTGACCTTCCCAGCCGAATTCCGATCACTAAAGTCAGTGGGCAAAGCTGGATTCATTTAACAACTGCAGTGATTCATGGCAAAAAAAAAGTTCATAAAATTGGGCACGTCTCACTTAAAAACTAGCTTGCTTATTAATAGAAATTGTCCTCCCAATTCTGGTCATAAATCAAGAATTACCTGTAGTTATACCCAGTAATAATAGCACAAAGGGAAACAATTCATAACGGAGAAACCACCTGGAATCCTGAATAAATATGGTTATTTAGCACATGGCGTATCATACATGGATTAGCTACATAAGATAGATAAGATAACCTTTATTGTCTTTTTTTTTTTTACCGTGGGCACAACGGCACACATCAAAAAATGAAATTTAGCTGCCCGCTCTCAAAGTGAAACACATACATGATGCACACCTAAACATACTATGTACAACATATGTATAGACCCACACCCCTACATATACATAACAAATAAATATTAAATACTGTCCATCTTGAATATATAACAGAAGGAGGAAGCTTGAGAGTTCACAAGGTTAATGCTGTATGAAATGAAACTGGCCGAATCTGGACGTTCTGTTACGGATACCACGAAGCCTCCTCCCAGAAGGGAACATATATTAACATTTCATCTAGAGACAATAAAATATAAATGTTAAAAAGATTTATATTCAAATACCGGTGTCTAGGCCCTAGACCAGTGTTTCTCAACCTTGACAATTTTAAGGCATGTGGACTTCAACGCCTAGAATTCCACAGCCAGCATTGCTGTGGAATTCTGGGAGTTGAAGTCCACATGCCTTAAAATTGTCAAGGTTGAGAAACACTGCCCTAGACATTGGTATTTGAGGGGCAGGCAACCTTGGCTCTTTTATGATTTGTGGACTTCAACTCCCAGAGTTCCTGAGCCAGCATGGCTCAGCTTGGAAACCTCTCCCTTTCCCCTCAGCATGGCTGGCTCAGGAATTCTGGGAGTTGAAGTCCACCAGTCATAAAAGAGCCAAGGTTGCCTACCTAGGCCTAGGCCGCTTTATGACGCGTGGACTTCAACTCCCAGAATTCCTGAGCCAGTGTGGCTCAGCTTGGAAACCTCTCCCTTTCCCCTCAGCATGGCTGGCTCAGGAATTCTGGGAGTTGAAGTCCACCAGTCATAAAAGAGCCAAGGTTGCCTACCTAGGCCTAGGCCGCTTTATGACTCGTGGACTTCAACTCCCAGAATTCCTGAACCAGCATGGCTCAGCTTGGAAACCTCTCCCTTTCCCCTCAGCATGGCTGGCTCAGGAATTCTGGGAATTGAAGTCCACGAGTCATAAAAGGGCCAAGGTTGCCTACCCGTCCTAGAGGGAGCTGGGCTGTATGGTTAGCATAAACCTAGACCAGGGGTAGGCAACCTTGGCTCTTTGATGACTGGTGGACTTCAACTCCCAGAATTCCTGAGCCAGCATGGCTCAGCATGGAAACCTCTGCCTTTCCCCTCAGCATGGCTGGCTCAGGAATTCTGGGAGTTGAAGTCCACGAGTCATCAAAGAGTCAAGGTTGCCCACCCCTGGACTCTAGGGCTAGGGCAGGGGTAGGCAACCTTGGCTCTTTCCTGCCTAGTGGACTTCATCTCCCAGAATTCCTCAGCCTCCTTTTGCAAAACCTCCCCCCCCCCGCCGCCTTTCTGCGCACCCGAATAAAAATAGAAAGTGAACTCAGGAGCTCCCGGGGAGGGGCGCGAGGGGGGGGGGAAGCGAAAGGTTTCCAGCGGGGAAGCTTTATTTGGGGACGACGAGCGGGTCTCCCCCCTCCCCTCCCCACCCCGCTCCCGTGCACGTGCCACGTGCAATGGACAGGCGGGAGCGCGCGCCTTCCGAAAGCTTTCTTGAACGTTCGGCCCGGGGAGCGGCGGCCGCGGGAGCGCGCTTTTTGCAAGCCGCGACTGAGAAGCCGACGCGAATCCGGATTGGACGAAAGCAAGCAGCCAAGTCGAGAAGCTTCTGTAAAGTGTCAGAGCCCGGCGGGGGGGGGGAGGGGGGGAAGGGAGGAGGAGGAGGAGGATGGGGGGAATGTACTAGAAGGGGCGGGGAGGGAGCGGGGCTCTTGCCTATAAAGTCGGGCAGAGGCGGGCCAGCGGGGCGTTATAAGACACGCGTGCAAGAGAGCCGGTGGCGGTTTGCAACGGCGGGTTAATAAAAAGCAAAAGCAGAGCGGCCGCCAAGCGCTTTGGGGATTGCACGAGAAGCGACTGCAACGAGAGCAAAACGGTACGTGGGAGCGCAAGTTGCTAGGAGGAGGCATTGCAGAGGCGTCGCATCTGCACGGCTCGTGCAAAGAGTCCTGCCCGGCGCGAGGGTTTTGGGACTTTTATTATTATTAATAATATTATTATTAATAATAATAATATAATATTTTTTGCAAGGTCTCGGCTTCTTTGCCTGCCCGTGCAAGCGCGCGCGTCCGCGAACCCGCAGCGGGTTAAACTACTTGGCCCGCCGCTCTCGTTCCCACGACGCGCCCCGCCGTTCTGGCCGCCGCCGCCGCCTTTGGAGCAAGTTGTGGAAAGTTGCATGGAAGTCGGGCCCGCGGCTCCCTTTTTTTGCAGAGTTAGGCGCCCGCGGGTGAAGGCAGCCCGGTTTGCTTGGGGGGGGTCTATCTGCCTTTTAACGGTTCCAAAGCAGCGGGCTGATTCGGTTGGCGGGAGAAGAAGAAGCGTGTCGGTGTGAACGCTGCCAAGGGCGAGTGTAGGAAGGGGCCACCCGTGTTTCGTGTGGTCTTGAGAACCGAAGGGCTATTGCGTTGGGGGAGAAAAAAAAGAGGGCAGGGTTGAGTCTACCGATTCGGCTGGGCCTAAGGGGTCGTACGGGGGAGGGGGGGTAAAAGGGGAGACGGAACGTGGGAATGGTGCGGGAGAGAGACGCGTGTGATCCTTCTCGCCTTCGCTAAAAACTCCACCGATTTGCTGTCGGAATCCCCCTACGTCCTGCTTGTTCCTTAGACTTGGAAAAGTGTGGGGAGGGGTGGCATAAGCTAAGTTCCCCCTAGATTCCCCCCCCGCCCACCGGGGAAAAGACGGTTTATTGCAAAGTGGGGGGTTTTTTTTCCCCTCTTTTGCACGCAGTTGGTTTTTGCTTTGCAGTCTTTAACCCTTTGCTGCTATCCTGTTGCTGAAGGAAGCATCGAGAAGGTCCGACGGGAAGCTCGCCCCCCCTTCTCCCCCCCAAAAAAGAGCTGGTATCATAGACGTTGCATAAAGCCCAGAACCACGATCCCTTTCTCTCTTTTTTTTTCTTTTTTCTTTATTTTAAGTCACTTTGACTTGAGCCCTCTCTGATCCCAGTTCGGGAGGATTTCGTGCTGGAACTGCGCGCAGAAAAGTGTCTTGTTGCGCACGGGCAAATTGGAAAGAGTTGGGAAGTGGATCGCATTCCTTGTAAACCCCGGAGCTCCCAAATTATTAACAGGGATTCATTCAGAATGCTCAAATCCCGGGTCGGAAGAAAAGGAAACTTGCCCTGGGAGGCCGCTTTAAATAAATATTTTAATTCATAAGTAAACAGGCAAGAGAGGGATTATTAGACTGTGCCATTTGTTTTGGGGAAAAAATGGGTTTTTTTTTTAAAATAACTTGCTTATCCTCCCATCATTGCCTCTCTTTTGTAATTTATGACCTTTTCTTTAAAAAAAAGTTCATTGCCTTAATGGCAGGCAATGGTCTTCATTCTTTCTGTATTACTTAAAAGATTATTTTTATGACGCACTTCAGCCAGAAAAATTTTTTTCCCACTGGGAAAGGTTAAAATCAATGGAAAAGAAAACCTCTGGCTATTTTTTTGGACTTAAAAAAAATAATAATAGAAGATTTGGGCTGAAATGAAGACTTTGGATTATGGTCTCCCGGCCAGAATAAAATTTGAGAAACTAATTGTAAGGTTTTATTTTGGAAACAAGTTTGTGGATTTTGAGTAGGGTTGATTAAAAAACACAAAAATCCTGAGCAGCAATTCTATTTCGGTGCTCTTAGGAAAATAGATTTTTCAGCTTGAAAAGTTAAAATTATATCAAGGAGTAGTTAGGACTTGGTTCTTTCTAAGCATTAACCTGGTTGGAGATTTTTGCCTCAGTTTTAAGTCACACAAATCCCAGAGAGCCTTATTGCTCTGACAGATGAAATAGGGCAGGGGTTTTCAAACTTGGCCCTTTTATGACTTCTGGACTTCAACTCCCAGAATTCTTCAGCCAGGCATGCTGGCTGAGGAATTCTGGGAATTGAAGTCCACAAGTCATAAAAGGGCCAAGTTTGAAGACCCCTGAAACAGGGGCTCTGTTCTGGAGATACAAACAAGGATAAGTCCCAGAATTGAGTAAAAGTCTTTAAAATGGTCTGGGAACTACTTGGCCCTGTTGCTTATTCCTTTTTTCTTCTTTCCTTTCTTATTTCTTCTATTGTTGGGTTGGGGCTGTTTATGAAAGATCTACCAATCCTGTGAGATTTACAGGTCTCTTCCAGCAATACAAGAAAATCTAGTGAGATTGAATCTCTATGGAGAGTCTCAATCATCCAGGTCATGGTTATCCCAAAGGTGCTTTTTTTTTTTCTTTTCCAAAAAACAAGTGGGACTTTTTTTTTCCCTTTTGGTAACCTTTTGCTTCTTATCCAAGAACTGGAAAAAAAAACTTCTGAGTTGAGAAAGTCAAACGTTTTTCAAAAGAAAAACAAAACTTAAGAAAATTCAGTTGCCTTTAAAAAAAAAAGCACCTTTAGGTCTAGTTTTCAGAATTAATCCTTTTTTTTTTTTTTTTTTTTTTTGAAGCAGGGGTACTTTATCTGAAGTTGCAGAATTGTCTGCCTATCCTTGCTGGGGCTTGTGTGGTTTAGAGCTGTGTAGTTGCCAGCTGTTTGGAATTGCTGCAGCTGCAGTCTCCAAGCCAGCCCACTGGTGGAGTTCTAGAAAAATCTTTCCTATTCTGGAAGCAAGTTTGGGGGGGGGGGAGCCTGCAACGCAAGTCGATGGCGCAAGTCTTTTTTTGAAGTGTAGTCCCTGGCATGGCTGAGCAGGGTGGGGCTGTCCCTGAGGTTTTCCTCCCCCCTCCCTATCTTATCTTGGTTAGTCCAACAGCATTTTGAAAAACCTGCTTCCTGCTCAGAGAACATTGTTTGGAAGCTGTGAGTTAGATCTTTAGTTGCTAAAAGTCTTCCTTTTATTATTTTCCAGCTGGGTTTTGAAAGGCAGGGCTGAGATCTTTCCAACTGGCATCTGCCTAATAAACTGGCAATTGCTTCCCCCCCCCCTTAAATTGCGTTTTTAATTTGCTGTTTTAAATCTGGGCACGCAGGAATAATTTTAAGACAGCTAGGTATGTGTGTCTACAATTCACTTCTTTAAATGTGCGCTCTTTCCCTCCCCCCCCCATCCAGCAAATTCGGAAGACACTGGAGCATGTGCAGAATTCTTTGGCAATTTTAAATTCTTGCACAGTTAAAATGCAAACCTTCATTGGCTCTCCTGGGTTTTTTTCCCCCAGTTATTTAGGATTTCCAATTTATTTTGCCCTTCTGAAATATTTCCTGTAGGGGGCCCTCCAATCAATTAAAAATACTTCTTGCGTGCAAAACATTTGCCGCACCATAACAAAATGTGGATTCATAAGAGGGAGAAAATGGGGGAATTGAATGGCTGCTTTTTTTTTAAAAGATTACAGTGGAGTCTTAGAGATTTAATCCACATCCCTCATCTTGGAGACTTGGCCCCATGGTCCAGACTGTTGCTTAGCCTATTGTTTATCCTGGAATGAGAGCTTCTTAGGCTAGAGGTAGGCAACCTTGGCTCTTTTATGACTCGTGGACTTCAACTCCCAGAATTCCTGAGCCAGCCATGCTGAGGGGAAAGAGAGAGGTTTCCAAGCTGAGCCCTGCTGGCTTAGGAATTCTGGGAGTTGAAGTCCACGAGTCATCAAAGAGCGAGGTTGCCTACCCCTCAAATACCAGTGTCTAGGGCAGTGTTTCTCAACCTTGACAATTTTAAGGCATGTGGACTTCAACTCCTAGAATTCCACAGCCAGCATTGCTGGCTGTGGAATTCTGGGAGTTGAAGTCCACATGCCTTAAAATTGTCAAGGTTGAGAAACACTGGTCTAGGGCCTAGACACCGGTATTTTTAACATTTATATTTTATTGTGTCTAGATGAAATGTTAATATATGTTTATCCTGGAATGAGAGCTTCTTAGACCAGAGGTAGGCCACCTTGGCTCTTTTATGACTCGTGGACTTCAACTCCCAGCATTCCTGAGCCATCCATGCTGAGGGAAAAGGGAGAGGTTTCCAAGCTGAGCCATGCTGGCTCAGGAATTCTGGGAGTTGAAGTCCACAAGTCATAAAAGGGCCAAGTTTGAAGGCCGCTGCCTAACAGCCTTCCAGCCAACATGCCTGGCTGAGGAAGTCTGGGAGTTGAAGTCCACCAGTCATAAAAGGCCTAAGTTTGAAGACCCTGCCTAACAGCCTTCCAACTGCAGTCAGGCCACGTTGTTTGTTCCCAATTGCAGATAGGAAGACAGGCTGAGAAATGAGATGCTCTCTTGAGAATTCTGTATTAACTTATGACGGGCCTCTTTTTGTAGGCAACATGTCCAAGGGTCCAGCTGTCGGCATTGATTTGGGGACCACCTACTCCTGCGTAGGCGTTTTCCAGCATGGCAAGGTGGAGATCATCGCCAACGACCAGGGCAACCGCACCACACCCAGCTACGTGGCTTTCACAGAGACAGAGCGCCTCATTGGTGACGCTGCCAAGAATCAAGTGGCCATGAATCCCACCAACACTGTCTTTGGTAAGAGGGCAAAACAGCCTGCTTCTGCCAGGAATTGAGGCCAGAGGTCTAAGGAATTGCGGGGAGATTTATTTTATTTATTTATTTATTACTTAGATTTCTATGCCGCCCTATTTCAAAAACTCAGGGCGGCTCACAACATAGATATGAAAATCAAAAAACCTCTGTAGGCCACTTTAGTTGGGGCAAGGCTGTAGAAACAACGAGAGGTTCTTGCAAGGACCAGGCCCTATTTTTGCCAAGGGCCAAGGCAGTGATTTCCGGGAAATTGATTCTTTCGGACTCAGAGATTTTAAGCTTTATTATTAACTCAAGCAAACAGAGCTAAAAGCACAACATAAAAGGCATGCCTAGCAATAGCACTTCTACACCGCTTCGTAGTGCTTTACAGCATTCTCCAAGCGGTTCACAGACTTGGCCTATTGTCCCCAATAATCTGGGTCCTCATTTTCCCGACCTCGGAAGGATGGATGGCTGAGTCGGCCTTGAGCAGGTCAGGATCGAACTGCTGACAGTGGGCAGAGTTTGCCCGCAATACAGCATTCTGACCACTTCGCCGCTGCTACCACATACCAAAACAAGACGATGCCCAAATCTCTTATAAACTGGGGGTCTTTGCTACTCTCTGAGTTTGGTTGTTTTCTTGCATACATTTCCTTAACCCAACTTGGTAACATTATCAGTGCTAGAAAGGAAGTGGGATTTGCTACTATTTTGTATGCTATTTATTTATTTTATTTATTTACTTTATCAAATTTGTATGCCGCCCCTCTCCTGAGACTCGGGGCGGCTCACAACAACAATACAGCTACAAATATAAAAAATTTAATAATAATGACAACAACCAATATAAAAAATCCATACATACAACATGCAAACAGAGTCAAACACACAACCAACGATGGAAGCACAATTCCTCAGCCCGGGGGCAGGAAGAGACCTGGTAAATTATGTGAATTATGAATGTGTTTGGGGGGTTTTTTAAACGTTTTGTAGATTGCTTTTTGATTTTAAACTCTGATGTTCTTTTGTTTATGTTGTTAGCCGCTCCGAGTCCTTTGGAGAGGAGCGGCATAAAAATTTAATTAAAATAAATAAATAACGTACGCCTGGTAACGTTCAAGACCAGGGATCTTCAAACTTGGCCCTTCTATGACTTGTGGACTTCAACTCCCAGAATTCCTGAGCCAGCCATGGCTGGCTCAGGAATTCTGGGAGTTGAAGTCCACAAGTCATAAAAGGGCCAAGTTTGAAGACCCCTGTTGAATACCTCCTTCCCTTTTGAGGCAGGCTGTGTCTTGCTGAGGGAAGCCTTCGGTGCTTTGAATCTTCTCCCTTCTCAGATGCCAAGCGCCTGATTGGCCGACGTTACGACGATCCCATCGTGCACGCCGACATGAAACACTGGCCTTTCCATGTGATCAACGACGGGGGGCGCCCCAAGGTGCAAGTGGAATACAAGGCTGAGGAGAAGAGTTTCTACGCTGAAGAGATCTCCTCTATGGTGCTCACCAAGATGAAGGAAATTGCAGAGGCTTACCTGGGCAAGGTGAGTGACAACAAGGGCAGCCTTCTCAAGCTGGGTGTGTATCTGGCCTGCAGGAGAAACGAAGCAGAGGGGACAATAAATGCTATATACAACAGTTCATTTAGTGACCATTCAGAGTGAAAAAAAGTGACTTATGGCCTTTTTTTCATACTGAAAGACCGTTGCAGCGTCCCCAGGGTCATGTGATCAAAACTTGGCAACTGGCTCATCTGCGCAAGTTGCAGTGTCCCAGGATCATGTGATCGCCTTCTTGCAATCTTCTTGACAAGCAGTCACTGGGGAATCCAGATTCACTTAGCAACTGCAGTGATTCATTTAACAAGTGTGGCAAGTAAGGTGGTCAAAATGGGGCAAAATTCACCTGAACAGCTGTCTTGCTTAGCAACAGGCTCAGTTGCGGTCGTAAGCCAAGACGTACTGCCTCTGTACTCGGCCCCTGGTGATGAAATATCAGTTTGAAAACAAAAGAACTGACCTCTGGCATGGTGCAATGATATTCTGTCCCAAGAATTATCCTGGAAAGGAATGCTGAGGCATTTGGAGGCTAAAGATGCTACATCTTGAATTCCGGATTTTGTTTTTAGCTCAGAGAAAGGAAGTAGGAAGCTTACAAGATGAAGGCATTAATAGTGAGATTTCTGTTCATTTTCTCGTCCAAAGTAACATGGAAAAGGGACCGTATTACTTTTGGCTGACCTGATCCTTTCCTTCCCTCCATCACAGACGATTACCAATGCAGTAATCACAGTCCCAGCTTATTTTAACGACTCTCAGCGGCAAGCCACCAAAGATGCTGGCACCATTGCTGGCCTGAATGTTCTTCGCATCATCAACGAACCCACCGCGGCAGCCATTGCGTACGGTCTGGATAAAAAGGTGTGGATGCAACATTCCTACATGTGTTAATGGGTTTTTAATGGCAAGATGAGTTTATTGGCATTTACTAGAGCCTGTCCAGCTTCGATTGGAAGATGTAGACTACTGTACCGGGAGAACACTAACATGGAGAATAATCTCTGGTATTTGAGCCGGCCTATATCTACTTTGTATTTGGCGGCCTTTGTCCTAGGACAGGGGTAAGCAACCTCGGCTCTTTTATGACTCGTGGACTTCAGCTTCCAGAATTCCTGAGCCAGCCACGCTGAGGGGAAAGGGAGAGGTTTCCATGCTGACTCAGGAATTCTGGGAGTTGAAGTCCACGAGTCATAAAAGAGCCAAGGTTGCCTACTCCTGACCTAGGTTTAGGCTAACTACACAGCCCCGTTCCCTCTAGGACAGGGGTAGGCAACCTTGGCTCTTTTAGGACTGGTGGACTTCAACTCCCAGAATTCCTGAGCCAGCCATGCTGAGGGGAAAGGGAGAGGTTTCCATGCTGAGCCATGCTGGCTCAGGAATTCTGGGAGTTGAAGTCCACGAGTCATAAAAGCCAAGGTTGCATACCCCTGTCCTAGGATATTTATTTATTTGTTTGTTTAAACTTATATGCCGCCCTTCTCCTAAGACCCAGGGCGGCTCACAATAACAATACAAGTAAAAACATAAACATAAACATCAATTAAAATTACTAATTACAATACTATATAAAAACTAGATAATTTATTACACTCATACAACACCCAATCACAGTCAAAGGCCCAGGGGCACAGTGCAGCTCACACGCCCCAAACCTGTCTGCATAAATGTGTCTTCAACAAAGATATCTGTGCAAAATAAGTTTCCCGTTTTCAACTAATTGGGTTCTCTTGTTTTCAGGTGGGTGGTGAGCGAAATGTTCTCATTTTTGACCTGGGTGGTGGCACCTTTGATGTGTCCATTCTGACGATTGAGGATGGCATCTTTGAAGTGAAATCGACAGCCGGAGACACTCACCTGGGCGGCGAGGATTTTGACAACCGCATGGTCAACCACTTTGTGTCAGAATTCAAGCGCAAGCATAAGAAGGACATCACGGACAATAAGCGGGCCGTCCGGCGGCTGCGCACGGCTTGCGAGCGGGCCAAGCGCACCCTCAGCTCCTCCACCCAGGCTTCCATTGAAATTGACTCCCTCTATGAGGGCATTGACTTCTACACCTCCATCACCCGGGCTCGCTTTGAGGAGCTGAATGCTGACCTCTTCAGGGGTACCCTGGAGCCGGTGGAGAAGGCTTTGCGGGATGCCAAGTTGGACAAGGCCCAGGTCCACGACATAGTGCTGGTGGGGGGCTCAACCCGCATTCCCAAGATCCAGAAGCTTTTGCAGGACTTCTTCAACGGCAGGGAGCTGAACAAGAGCATCAATCCAGATGAAGCAGTGGCTTACGGAGCAGGTAAGCATAGAAAGGGGCAGCCGTATTGTGATGGAGTAAGAAACAGAGACGTGGGAACCTTCTGCGTCCAGCTTATAGGACATGATCTTGTTCATGATATGTGAAGACCTGGTTGGTTCAGCTGTGCCTTATTGCTTATAGGCAAACCCATTGTATGGTGTGAACCAGAGGTGTCTCCAAACTTGGCAACTTGAAGACATGTGGACTTCAACTCCCAGAATTCCCCAGCCAGCATAGCTGATTAGGGACTTCTGGGAGTTGAAGTCCACAGGTCTTTCATGTTGTCAAGGCTGGACACCTCTAGTGTAAATGGAAAGGAAGTCTAGTGCATTTGTTGAACATCTCTGGAGGTTCTTAGTCATCCAGGTCATGGTTATCCCAAAGGTGCTTTTTCAAAAGGTAACTCGGTTTTGTTTTTCCCTGAAAGTAATTCACTTCTCATCCAAAAAGCTTCTGCAGAACTGAAGAAGCTTCTTGGATGAGAAGTGAAACATCTTCAAGGAAAAACAAAATCCAGTCTAGGAGATGCATGGTTAGATCTTGACCAGCTTTCCTGCTTTGCTCTTCCAGCTGTCCAGGCTGCCATCTTGTGTGGGGACAAGTCTGAAAACGTGCAAGACCTCCTCCTCTTGGATGTCACCCCTCTTTCCCTGGGCATTGAGACTGCAGGTGGGGTGATGACGGCCCTCATCAAGCGAAACACCACCATCCCCACCAAACAAACCCAGACTTTCACCACTTACTCTGACAACCAGCCTGGAGTGCTTATTCAGGTAAGCAACGTTGCATCATGGCAGGATGGAGCTGGGAACGGTAGAAGAACATAAGGATGGATTGATTGCTAAGAAGCCAAGGACCACAGAAGACATAGATGGAAAAGAAAGATGGTTTAATGTTTTTTTTGTGTGTGTGTGTGTGTGTGTGTGTGTTTGTTTTTTCAAAAGTCAAATGATCTTCAGGCGTGCAAAGAATGATAGTTTTCGGGTGAGCAGGGGAATCCGCTGGTAAAACCAAACTTCCGAAAGAAATTATCCAACCTTTTACCTGGTTCCATGTGCGCAAAGTGACATAGCTTCGGGAGAAAAGGGATAAAACAGTTGCGTGGATCTCTCCCCTAGCTTACTGGTACCAGTTTCAAAAGGGCTTCAGATGGCATCTACTTTGTTAGTCTGGTTGTGGTGACGATTACATGCCATCAGACCATTGTTGACTGTTAGTTAGCAGCTACTTAAACCAGGGGTTCTCAACCTTGGCAACTTTAAGACTTGTGGACTTCAACTTCCAGCAAAGCTGGCTGAGGAATTCTGGGAGTTGAAGTCCACAAGTCTTAAAGTTGCCAAGGTTGAGAACCCCTGACTTAAACCTTTCTCCATGACAAGTTAGTTCTTGAGCGCTTCCATCAGTGCCTTCATCCCTACCTTAACTAAATCTATCCACTTGGCTGCTGGTTGTCCTTTCCCCTCCCCCCCTTTTTTTTTTGCACGTTTCCCAGCATTGAAGTCTTTTCCAGCAAACTATATTGTCAACTTGGTTAAGGAACCCATAAAATAGATGCTAGGCTGAAGGGTAAATGTCAACATACAGCTCAAGAATCCAAAGAAATCCAACAGGCTCAATCCAGTTCCGGAATTCTTACTGTGTATTGAATACACGGCATAGTACGGAGGCAAAATTCACTCTGAGATTCTCAGACACCAGATCAAAGGATTAAACAACAGTCTCATCGTCCAAGCCCCCACCACCACCCTTTCACATAGTCACTGTAAACAGTTTCCCTTGGTTATGGGAACCGTCTGCTTTTCTTCCGCACCTGCTTCAGTGTCCTTGGAAATGGCTCAGGCTCTTACAGTATTTAGCAAAATCAACGACGTTTCATTTCTCCATCTAAAAACTTTTAAAGTAACACCTCCCCCCCCCAACTCTAATGGCAAGAAGAAACGAAGAGGCATGTAGCTGCCAAAATTTCGTTCTTGACAGTAAATTCATACCACCCCCCCTAAAAACCAAACTGCAGATTCCAGAATTTTCTTTGCAATAAGGGTCTCAAGCTTGACTTTCTACCCTGCTTGTTTTGTGATGACAGGTGTATGAGGGTGAGCGTGCCATGACCAAAGACAATAATTTGCTGGGCAAGTTTGAATTGACGGGCATCCCACCTGCTCCTCGGGGCGTTCCCCAGATTGAAGTGACCTTTGACATCGATGCCAATGGGATCCTCAACGTATCCGCAGCTGACAAGAGCACGGGCAAGGAGAACAAAATCACCATTACCAATGATAAAGGTGAGGTGCTGTAAAAATGTATGGATTTTATAAGGATCAAAATGTGTTTGATAAGATTTTGTTGACCTCAGATGAGAAATTGATTAAGAAAATGTATATTTTTTTGTTAATTTTAGATATGGAAAGTGAACAAGTGAAAGAAACAATGATAAAGATGGGCAAAAAATTTTGGTTATAACATAGAATTAGAAAAATGGCAAATGTTATGGGAGAGAAACTACAAATTGACAATGTCAACTTCATATAAAGAAAATCTGTATAAAATGTTTTATAGATGGCATCTTCCACCAGCAAGATTAGCAAAAATGTTTAAAAACATGTCAGATAGATGTTGGAAATGTAAACATAATATAGGCACGTATTATCATATTTGGTGGACATGCGAGAAGGCAAAGGTTTATTGGAAAAATATACATGTGGTTAGAAAAAATATTGGATGAACAAGTGGATTTCAAACCTGAATTTTTTTAATTAGGTATTATGCCTGAAAAGACTAATAAGCAGAAATTATATTTAATTCTACATATCACCACAGCAGCAAGAATAATTTTTGCACACTATTGGAAGAATGAAGCTTTGCCATCAGAGGAAGAAATAATCAGGAAGATTTTGGAATGTGCAGAGATGGACAGATTAACTATGAGGCTGAAAGACAAAGAAGATACAGACTATTATCAAATTTGGAATTTATTTTACAGTTGGTTAGAGAAAAGAAGCAAGGATTAGGAAATGAATATGTATTAATTTAGCAAATTTCAGACAACTTGTTGATTGGAAAAAATTAACATATATGAGGGAAAAATTAATAAAAAAAGATAAAGGTGAGGTGCTGGTCCACTGGCCCAATCGGTTTCAGGAATTGAAACCCCAGCACAATCAGAAGGTGCCAGCTTCAGAAAAGGATTGATTTGCAGCGAGTCTTGTTTCTATCTTGCGCTAACACCTCTTTTCCTCCCCCCCCCCTCCAGGCCGTCTTAGCAAAGAGGAGATTGAACGCATGGTCCAAGAAGCAGAACAGTATAAGGCTGAGGACGAGGTCCAGCGGGAGAAGATAACTGCAAAGAACTCCTTAGAGTCTCTGGCCTTCAACATGAAGAGCACCGCAGAAGACGAGAAGCTGAAGGACAAGCTGTCTCCAGAGGACAAGCAGAAAATCCTGGATAAATGCAATGAGGTCATTTCCTGGCTGGACAAGAACCAGGTGAGTGAAGAGGCAGGGAAGGCTGGTGATGTTGGTTAAATCCTGTTCTTTGCTGCTGAGTTGTTTCTTCACAAAGCAGTAGGATCTCAGGCTTTATAATTACACTTTTAGAGACTTTGTCATGTTACTGAATTGCAACTGCCCACATTCCCAGCCAATATAAGCAGAGTGCAGCAAAGCCCCCAGCTGTTGTTGGTACTTGGGTTTTTTTTTCTATGAACTGATCCTAGATCACTTGCAAACACAAATTTATACTGGCTTTTCCCCCAGATTATCTTGGGTCTTCTCCCTTGGTGTAGGCCAGGGGTAGGCCACCTTTGCTCTTTTATGACTTGGGGACTTCATCTCCCAGAATTCCTGAGCCAGCATGGCTCAGCATGGAAACCTCTCCCTTTCCCCTCAGCATGGCTGGCTCAGGAATTCTGGGAGTTGAAGTCCACCAGTCATCAAAGAGCCAAGGTTGCCTACCCCTGGTGTAGTGTCAAAATTGTATGTGAATCACCCAGTGGTATTCCTGATTAAAGTCCACTTGGCTCCTGACAAGGGGAGGAGGGTTGTCTCCATAGCATCCAGATCAGTGTTTCTCAACCTTGGCCACTTTAAGATGTGTGGACCTCAACTCCCAGAATTCCTCAGCCAACGTTGAAGTTGACATCTTCATAGGTCTTAAAGATTTAGCTCTTGGGTGTTTCATTTTTGGTCCACTAGGGGGCAGCTGTGGCCACCAAGTTTATTTATTTATTTTTAATTAAATTTGTATGCCCCCCTCTCCCAAGACTCACAACAAGAATATGAACATAGATAAAAAACAATAAACAATAATTACATCCAGTTTAAAAAAACGACACACATACAACAAGCAAACACAATCAAGTAAACACTCAACAATGGAAAGAGATTCCTCGGCCCGGGGGCAGAACAAGGTTCATACCCCCCAAGCCTGTCCGCATAAATAGGTCTTTAAAAGTTTACGGAAAGCTAGGAGGGAGGAGGCAGTACGTACCTCCGAAGGAAGCTGGTTCCAGAGGGCTGGGGCAGCAACGGAGAAGGCCCTTGTCCTAGGGCCCGCCAGATAACATTGTTTGATGGACGGGACCCGTAGGAGGCCAGCCCTATGAGCCCTGACCGGTCGCTGGGATTCATGAGGCTGAAGACGGAAGTGATTTGGATCTTGAGATATCTGAAGGCAATCCTTTTTCTCCTCTCAGATCTGCCCCAGGAAACTTCCTAAATGTGCTTCCTGCTTCCGGGACACCTATTTAAGCATTAGCAACTAAACCAGACTTGCATCACTCGGAAACCACTGATCAAATTTAATTTTAAATGTGGTTGAACTGTGCCTTGATGTTGGTCGCCCGGTCACCGGCTGGCAGCTGAGATAATCGGCTGAAATCCCAATTCAACCCTTGACCTCAAAAGGGTTGATTGTCCCATATTTAAGCCTTATCTGCCCATGCATAGATATCTTGAGTGAGTTTTTGTTTTCTCCTGTTACAAAGGAAGATCCAATTTGGTCTAGTGCAAGGATAGGCAACCTTGGCTCTTTTATGACTTGTGGACTTCAACCCCCAGAATTCCTGAGCCAGCATGGCTCAGCTTGGAAACTCCCTTTCCCCTAAGCATGGCTGGCTCAGGAATTCTGGGAGTTGAAGTCCACGAGTCATAAAAGGGCCAAGGTGGCCTACCCCTGGCCTAGTAATTGAGGGACCAGGCAATCGGGAGTTTTAGTCCCACCTTAGGTGTGAAAGGCAACTGGGTGATTCAGGGCCAATCACAAGGAGACTTAAGTTCTAGTCCCGCCTTAGGCATGAAAGCCGACTGGGTGATTCTGGGCCAATCACCAGGAGACGGTGAATTCTAGTCCCGCCTTAGGCATGAAAGCCAACTGGGTGATTCTGGGCTGGTCCTTCTCTCTCAGTCCAGCCCACCTCACAAGGTTGTTGTGCGGCAAATAAGAGGGAGGAACGTATGTTTGCCGCCTTGAGTTATTTATAAAAATATTAAAGGTGGAATAAAAAGTCGAAAAACAAAATATAAGTAAACGAAACCTAAAGGCAGTTAGTTGGCATCCTACGTATGACATGCCACTCTGCTTCGGCAGGTTTTTATGAGCCCTGAAGGCCCCAGCTGGATTTCCTATTAGAAGTGACAACAAGAGAATCCTTTTCTGCTTGCTTGCTTGCTTGCATTCAGTTCTCATGGAGGCCCTCCCATTTTATTTTATTTTTTTGCCTCCCCCAGATGGCAGAAAAAGATGAATATGAGCATCAGCAGAAAGAGCTGCAGAATGTATGCAACCCCATCATCACCAAGCTGTACCAAGGAGCTGGAGGGATGCCTGGTGGGATGCCGGGAGGAATGCCTGGGGGCTTCCCTGGCGCTGGAGGAGCTGGAGGCGGGTCTTCTGGTCCCACCATTGAGGAGGTGGATTAAGCTCCTGCCTCTGCTGAAGCCCTGCCAAGAAGGACGGGTGGGTGAAGACGAAGAAGAAACGCAACGTATCTTTCAAAGGAGAACCAGTGTTGGTTCTGCTTCATTTCAGCTGTTGCCCCCTGCCTGTTCAGGATGCCTCTGTGTCTCCGTGCGCCCGTCTCTTTCTACCTTCACACACCTTCCTTATTTTGCTTTTTTTTCTTTGTCTTCCCCTTCCCTCCTTTCTCCGCTCCGTTAACGGAGCCACACCTCTCTCCCAACTGCCAAATTGAGATTTCCAAATGATGTTCATGTGAATAAATTATTGCACTTCTGTCAACCCACCCCTTTTGTGCCGCTGTGGTTTGTTTCAACTTTGGAAAATTACGGGTGTCGTACACACACACACACACACACACAGAGAGAGAGAGAGAGCTAGTGGCCGTTAAATAGAGGTGTGAAGTACTTGCACTGGAGAGTTGGATGTTGTGTAAGGCAGAAAGGACTTCCGGCACCACAAGAGTCGTCGTGGCGCAGTGATTAGAATGCAATATTGCAGGCTAATTCTGCCGACTGCCAGTAGTTCGATTCTGATGGGCTCAAGGTTGATACATCCTTCCAAGGCCAATCAAATGAGGACCCAGATTGTTGGGGGCAAGGAATATAAATCCTTCCATTCCCCACCATCCAGTCAGAGCTAAAGAAGCTTCTTGGATGAGAAGCGAAACATTTTCCAAAAAAAAAACAAGTCCAACTGCCTCTTGAAAAAGCACCTTTGGGTGCCCTTTAAAAGCAAAAACTGCAGTAATGAAGGCAAATATATGTGTCTCAGGATAATGTTGCAGGAACCAATCTGGGTCGGTCACCGGGACCAGAGTTATTGCTCATCGGCTGAGAGATGTTCCCTGAAGATGGGCTAGTCCAGGGTTAGGCAGCCTTGACTCTTCTATGACTGGTGGACTTCAACTCCCAGAATTCCTGAGAGCATGAGGGAAACTTTGGCCCCTTCATGACTGGTGCACTTCAACTCCCAGAATTCCTGAGCCAGCATGAGGGAAACTGGCCCCTTCATGACTCATGGACTTCAACTCCCAGAATTCCTAAGCCAGCATGGGGGAACTATGGCTCCTTCATAACTCGTGAACTTCAACTCCCAGAATTCCTGAGCCAGCCATGCTGCGGGGAAAGGGAGAGGTTTCCATGCTGAGTCATACTGGCTCAGGAATTCTGGGAGTTGAAGTCCACCAGTCATAAAAGAGCCAAGGTTGCCTACCCCTGGGCTAGTCCAAAACTCGGAAGACTAAACCTGTGGTCCTGGTGATCAACTCAGATTGGACCTGGCAAAAACTGCAGTTTTCAAGATAGGATGTCCATAATTTTTCATTTCTCTGCCCTCGCTGTGAAACAAAATTGATGCGCCTTCTGTTTGTTCTGAAATCCATGCTAAGGGTGTGAAGTGAGTGAAAAGGAAAGTAAAGAGTGAAAGTGGTAGCTTTGTGCAAGAGTATCCTCTTAGGATGGGTGTGCTGGCCTGGAGAAACCAGAGAAGTTGGCTCTGGCAGAACACTGGTTGCAAAATCTGAAGCAATGTTGGTTTTGCAAGCAGCCCTTTGCAAATTCCTTGGAAATGTTATTGCCAGAGATCTTGGCAACAGAGCTTAAAACAGACCATTAATTTTCCCTTGCTGCAGAAAGCTCCTAAAGAGGGCTTTATATTCCATAAAACGTGTCATGTGGAATCCCTTGTCGTTTGATATCTGCTTAGTTCTTCATTGTTACCCAACTGTAAGGACCCACCCCACTTGGCATCTTAAGAAGACAGAACTCTTGGAATATTTCTTCCAACAGGCATCCTTTATTAAGAGAAAATGGTTGCAGGTGTTCTAGACAGGACTTGGAGGCCAAGCCCTATGGTTCAAGGTTTTAAGGGGTCCCCAGCAGCCCCACCCCACCATCTTTCCAGCGACAATCCCAGGCGTTACATTTCCACCCCCTTTTTCCTCACTGCCCGCGGAAGGGAGGCTTCAGAGAGGAGTAGATGAAAGCTGATGGGCCCCATTGTTATGATTTAGTCCTTTTGGTGGTATCCACATTCAATTCCTTTGAAGTTGTACCGAAGGAAGTGAGGGCCATAAAAACCCTTTGTTCATCCCCCCCTTTCCCCTTCATCGTATGACAGAATCCAGAGAGGGCAGAAACGGGGTTTTCCATAGTCGATAACTAGAGATGAAATATAATTGGATTCTGACACCAACAATGGGTCAAGATATTTGGAAACATCATCACCTAGGGATTATGTGCACTTACCCATCCAGCTAAACCTGATCACTTTCTCAGGTGGTGGTTTAAAATAACATCACAAACTCCCATGTAAATAAAGATGAAACAGTGGCAGCCACCATTGAGCGTTTAGAAATAGCTTTCTGAAATGCATGTCTCTTTTTTAAACACCTGATAAGTTCAAGAATTTGCTTTGAGTAGGTTGCTAGGGTTGGTGTTTGGTGATGCATTAGCTCAAGAGTGGGAGTTTGCCTTCCAGATGTTGCTAAATTATAATTCCTAGCATCAAGACCTAGCCTGGCGGGCCTGGGGAATGTCAAGATGGCAGCTACAACCATGTGATCTATGCCCCGCCCCTTTTTCAAGTGCATTGTCTGGGAGCAGGTCTTCGATTTAATGGTTCTGGCCGCCATTTTGATTTCTTGACGTCACACGTGCCCCTACCCAACATCCTTCGCTTTTTTTTAAATGGTTATGTTTGGTCTATGCTAATATATTTTAATAAATGGAACTAAACTAGCTTTACTGGAGCCACTGGGAGTTGTAAGCCAATATAGAGGAATACCAGAGAGGAAGAGTTGAAATAATGTTCTGAATTATTTATTTATTTATTTAATAAATTTATTTATTACATTTATATGCTACCCATCTCGCAGCCAAGTTGGCTTTGGGCAGTTTACAACGTCATCCAAATAGCATTAAAAAATCAAAGCAACAAGACAATAAGTAAACATAGTCCTTGACTGACAATAGTGGCTGTTCAAAATTACAACAGGAGTGAAAAAAGTGACTTATTGCCGTTTTTCACATTTAGCAACCGTTGCAACATCCCCATGAACACATAATTCAGGCATTTGGCAACTGACTCATATCTCTGACTGTCGCAGTATCCTGGAGTCGTGGCTTTTGTGACCTCCTGACAAATAAAGTCAATGGGGAAAGCAGATTCATTTAACAACCACGTTACTAACACAACAACTGCAGCAATTCACTTAACTGTGGCAAGAAAGGTCATAAAATGGGGCAAAACTCAACAACTGTCTTGCTTAGCAAGAAATTTGGGGGTCAATTGTGATCGTACGTTGAGGACTATCTAGAATGGCTTTTCAACCAGTGGTACGGGTACCACCTGTGGTACATTGGCACCTGGCAGGTGGTACGCGACCATCCTAGAAAAGTGGTAGTGGGGGAGGGGAATGAGCTGAATTGGTGGCAGCACCGCACAAGCCTGAGCGAGAGACGGCTGGAGCTGCAGGGCTGTCAGGGCTCAGCGGAAGCACCAGGATCAGTGCCGCTTTCCAGCTGATTGGCGCTTCTTCAGGGCTGTCAGGGCTCAGTGGAAGCGCCACTATCAGCGCCAGGCTCCAGCTGGAGCTCTGTGCTGATCCTGATGCTTCTGCTGAGCCCAGAAGAAGCGCCGATCAGCTGGAATGTTGCAGCCTCTCCAGGGTCTTGTGATTTACATTCAGATGCTTGGCAACTGATTCATATTTATGACGGTCACAATGTCCCAGGGTCATGTGAAGTGACCAAAACCTGCTGCAACCACCCAGCAGAAGGGGGGGGATAAAAACCAAACACACCCCCACCCCACCCCCACTGCCAATCCTCAACAGAAATACTCACAACAATGAAAATCTCGGACAGGAGGAAGAGGGTCGTGGGGTGGGCAGGCAGGTGTCTTGATGGGCTGTGGCTTGGGGGGCACTTTTTTCAGTGCCATTGTAACTTCGAACAATCACTAAGCAAACTGTTGTAAGTCAAGGACTATCTGTACTTTATCACTTTTTTCTTTTTCTTTTTTCTTTTTTTGGTCATCAAGTTTTTGACACCTTGCTAGGCGACTGGTGGTCCTCAGATGTTGCCATATCCTAAAAGTGGTACAATGGGTGAAAAGGTTGAAAAGCCCTGATCTAGAAAACGTTAAATTTAAGAATCGGCTAAGATGGGGAAGAGTATAAAATGGGGTAGAGGTGGGATCTTCTATTTAATCCAGTAACCTTCATTTATATTTTTAAAATGTCAGCATGTGGGATAATTTGTTAGTCTACTTCCTTATCAAACTGCAGGAGTCTTCCGAATGTGTTTGCCAGCGTTTGGTGAATGCAGAGAAGAAGACCATTCAGCAATCCAGTTAAATCATCCTTGATAATTAAGTCTAAGTGGAATATTGACAAACTGGAATTTATGAGGGGGGAGGTCCTACAAGGCAACTGTTATGTAATCAAGGTCAATAAAAAAACTTCTTACTAAGAAGGCAAAGGCCGTGAACAAAAGATAACGTGTAAATTAGAGGAGCAATATTGTAATCCCTTGTTAAGCAAGAAACCTACTCAGATAAGGTTTTTGCAAGCTCAAAGTTACAACGGCATTGAAATAAGTGCCGTTTTGCAACCTTTGCAAGTTCACCTTCCCACACCCAAACTATTTCAAGCCTTATGAGGTCACTAGACCTCATGACATTTTAGTGACTTCAGCCTAAGAGATCAACATTCTTACATAAGATCTTTTTGATCCTTTTTTATTATTATATAACATTTTTTATTGTTAGATATATATTTGTACATGTAAACCAAGAAAAAATTCAAGTTAGATGCTATTCAACTTAATACAATCAATTTAAATTTGTAAACATTCTTCACTCCGTATATCAAGATTTAACTATAAGCCAGATACATTTTCTTTGATTGGTGTTTCTCTTGTATGTAGTCTATCCAATGTTTCCAGTCCAACATATATTTTTCATTTGAATGATCCTTCAAATATGCCGAAATTTTAGCCATTTCTTTGGAAAGAAAGGTTGAGTGTCTTGGCCAATGAGTGCAGGACAGATATACACCTGCAAAGACCATTTTTATTAAAAAAAAAATTACAGGACAAACCGAAGAAGGGGCCAAATCTGAAGGAGAATTTTTTAAAAAAAGTTCCTTATGTTTATAACTTTGATTTACAAAGGAAAATTCAAAAGCCAAACCAAGAATATGAAAAATTAAATAAAATAAATACAAAGGACGGTCCTTTAAAAGAGGGCATATGGTCACTGTAGATTACTCTGGGTTTTGTTTTGTTTTTTTACAAGAGAGGAAGTTTTGAAGGAGAGGATGAGGAATTTGATGCTTTTCCAAACTTATTGCCCAAGGCTGCTGTCACAGTTTGTTTTTTGGTTGGGCTGGCCCAAAGAAAGTGCAAAATCACTTGCAAAATGACTACAGCAGGCAAGAAAAGTTGTCCAGCTTCTGAAAAAAGAATTTGAACATAAGAACATAAGAACATAAGAACATCAGAAGAGCCATGCTGAATCAGGCCGAAGCCTATCGAGTCCAGCATTCTGTGTCACACAGTGGCCCACCAATTGTACATGGGGATCTTGAGCAGAAAGAGAAGGCAAAACCCTCCCTTTCCCTTGACCCCCAACAAATGGGACTCAAGGGAATCCTGCCTGCCTCAACCAACATAGAGGCGGCACATGGACATCCGTTTTAATAACCACCGATACACTTGGCATCCATGAATCTATCTAACCCTGCCTTGAAGCTGTCAAGGCTGACAGCTGTCACGACCCCTTCTGGAAGTGAATTCCATAAATCAACGACCCTCTGGGTGAAGAAATATTTCCCTTTATTTGTCCTCACTTTCTTAGCTATGAGCTTTAGGGAGTGCCCCCTTGTCCTGGTATTTGAGAAAGAGGACTGAAGAAAGCTTAAGGAAAAGAACCAGAAGATCCAGGGGAAAATGGATTATCTCCATAAGAGGGGGATGAGAAGGGAAGTCACAAATACGGAAAGCCGACTAAACAATTCATTTAGTGACTGTTCGAAGTTACAACAGTGAAAACAGTGACTTGTGAGTGTTTTTCTCATGACCACTGCTGCATTCCTGTGATCATGTGATCAAAATTCAGATGCAACCGACTCCTATTTATGACGGTCACAACGTCCCGGGATTACAAGATCCCCTTTTGTGATCTTCTGACAAGCAAAGTCAATGGGGAAGCCAGATTCACTTAACAACCAGGTTGCTGATTTAACAATTGCAGTGATTCCCTTAACAACTGTGGCAGCCAAGGTTGTGAAATGGGGCAAAATTCAGTGAACGACTGTTTTCACTTACCAAAAGAAAAATGTTGGGCTGAATTGTGGCTGTGGGTCAAGGACGACCAGTAAAATACATTTCACAAAATTAACACAACGGTTTGGGCCCAGAAAAAGACCCTCAGACAAGCAAGTGGGATGAACACAAATTGAGGAGGCAATGATTTAATTTTCTGTGCTGAATCAAGACAGGTGTCATGGTGCTGACAGATGAAACTCTTCAAAAGAACTTCGAGGCATTGTTTACCTTAAAGAATCTTTATTCAAGTAGCATAGCCTCGGCGCTTACACAGTCGAAGCCAAAAACTGGATTCCCCTCCCCTGAGCACATCGTATCAAAGCACAATTCCCTCCTCCAATTAACAGTCATAAATCACATTCTCCAATTAGCTGGAAATGCAGGCTTTCCTTCCAGTTCTCCAGCCCGGCCAATTCTTATCATCTCTTATTTCAATAACCTTGGTTCTCACACTAGGTTCAGTGTTATTATGTTTAGCTAAACTCTCATGCACATTCCTCCCCCCCCAATATCATCTAACTCTAAAAGCGAAAGAAGAAAATGGCTGCATCTCCATCTGTTGTCAACGCAAAAACATCCGATGTTAGCAGCGTTGACAACAAGAAGCTACCTTGATTTGGTCCAAGTGTAGCAGGCAGGTTTAAAGTATTATGAACTTCAGGCAGTCCTTGACTCATGTCCATAACTGAGCCCAGAATTGACATTGCTAAGTGAAAGGTTTATTAAGTGAGTATTGCTCCTCTTTACAACCTTTCTGGCCACTGTCATTAACCGAATCGCCCTGACAAGGGAATCTGGCTTCCCCATTGACTTTGCTTGTCGCAAAAGGGGATCGATCCCATGATAATGCGACTGTCATAAATATGAGGCAGTTGCCCAGCCTCTGAATTTTGATCACGTGACCACGGGGATGCTGCCAATGTCATAACGGTGCAACGGTGAAAAAATGGTCATTTTTCCCCCAGTGCTGTTATAACTTTGAATGATCACTAAATGAACTGTTGTAAATTGAGGACTGCCTATACTGAGCCAAAGATTGGAAGGCAGCTTCTTGAAGGCAAATGCATGCTCTGAATCAGCGCACGGCTCCTGAACTCAGCTCCAGCGAGGAACATGGGGCTACCTTTGAAAAACGTTCGGAGACTTCAGGTAAGGCAGAATGCAGCCGCGCGAGCAGTGTTGGGCCTGCCTAGAAATGCCCACATTTCGGCATCACTCCACGAGCTGCATTGGCTGCCAATTGGTCTCCGAACGCAATTCAAAGTGTTGGTTATGACCTATAAAGCCCTACATGGCATCGGACCAGGTTACTTACGGGACCGTCTGCTGCCCCATGAAACCCAGTGGCCGGTTAGGGCCCACAGAGTTGGCCTTCTCCAGGTCCCGTCAGCCAGACAGTGTCGTCTGGCGGGGCCTAGGGGAAGAGCCTTCTCTGTTGCGGCCCCGGCCCCCTGGAACCAACTCCCCCCGGAGATCCGTATCGCCCCCACCCTCTCAGCCTTTCGTAAACTGCTCAAAACACACCTCTGCCGGCAGGCCTGGGGCAGTTAACATCTTGCCCCTAGCCAGTGTATGTTTGTGTGCATGTTTGTTTGGATGATTGAATTTTTTAATTAAGGGGTTTTTCTTACAAAGTATTTTAATGTTAGATTTCTATCTATGTTGTGAGCTGCCCTGAATTCCTGGAATAGGGCGGCATAGAAATCCAATAAATAAATAAATAAATAAATAATAAATAAAAAGCACCCTTGAAGGCAGCTGTTCTAGCAATAGAAAGTTGGTATCAGGAGCTATGTGCAAGAGGGGTTAAACTGAGGATTAGCCTCCCTTTCAGCCTTACCTCATGATATCCTACTTTGCACTTAAAACCTGGCTTATCCAGCCTATAGGAATGACATTCCCTTCCCACTTAACATTCCCACAAATATTTCCCAAACGGGGTGTGAGGTGGAACCAGCCAATCAGCACCGCTAAATCAAAATATCTCATTGGAATGGTGTTCTTTTAATCATCTCTTGCAGGTAATTTCTTAATAAAATAATAGCCTGGCGTTCCAGTCTCAGGATCACTGCGTGTAATATCTCTTTGTAATAAGTGTTGCTGTTGATCGTTTGCTGAGAATTTAATGGTCTTTTTTAAATAGTTTTTATTAAAAGAGTTGTCAGCGCTGCAAATATTGTATATTCTTGCTTTGACAATATGCAGAACTGTCTGGTATTTTTGGGGTTAATACAGAGCAGAAGAGTGTGGGGGTAAAGCCCAGGAAAGAAAGAGGAAGGAAACCTTTGGCCTTCACACTAATTGGATAATGACAGCTAATTTAGGGAGGGAACATGCTGATAATTTAACTGCTCAGAGGAAGAGAACTTAGATCTTAGCGGCAGACCCCGTTATGCCTGTGCCGACATTTTGAATCAATAAAAGACTTTTAGGGAAATCAATGCCTGGAAGTTCTTTGAATTGTTTCATTAGACTGAACCATAACAAGAGTTTCCTAGAACAGTGGTGGCGAACCTATGGCACGCGTGCCAGAGGCGGCACTCAGAGCCCTCTCTGTGGGCACGCGCGCCATGGCCCGGAGATGACAACTGTCCCTCTTCAACCAGCCGCCCGCTAACTCGCCAAAGTCCCACGTGGCCGGATACATCCCAGCACGGCTGGTTTCCCTCCCCTCTGTCCCATCCCTCCTGGCTTCGCATGCTCTCCTTTTCCCGTGCACAACCCACTGCATTGCCTCCTCAGCTGTTGGCTGTCTGTCCAGCTCAGAGGCGGCTTCTCTGAACTTCTGGTGGCGGGCTGCGGAGCCCCAGAGTGCCCTGGTCAAGGGGCCAGCAGATTGTGGCTGCTGACAGACACCGTCGGCCCCCATGCATTCGCTGGCCTCTGTGTGCGGGGGCCAATGGTGTCAGGCAGCAGCCACCCCAGCCCTGCAACAATGGCACCCCAGCCCTGCCTTGCCTTGCCTCACCCTGCAGGACGCGCCTCCTAGCCCACTGCCCCACCTGCCAGAGACCCCTTGGATCTCCCCGAACCCTGCCCAGCCCCCACAGGAATCCCTCCCCATGAGCAACATCAAGGTGACCACACCCACCTTGGCCACACCCACCCAGTCTGCCATGACCACCACAGCCACACCCACCCAGTGGCCACACCCACCTGGCACCCAGTGATAAATAAGTGGGTTTGGGGTTGCAGTTTGGGCACTCGGTCTCTAAAAGGTTCGCCATCACCGTCCTAGAATCTTGACGGGCCCACAGGAGTCAAATTAAAGGAGCCTGCATCGCAACTAAATGCTGCCTTTGTTTTCTCTCTGGGAAGTTTATTTTATTTATTTTATCAAATTTGTATGCCGCCCCTCTCCTGAGACTCGGGGCGGCTCACAACAATAATACAGCTAGATTGCGAGGTTGCTGAAATCTGTCAGAAGGGGAAATCTCCCCCCACCCAAATGAAGGGCCAGTAGATAAAAGCAGCATCTCTGTGCATTTTTAGTTGGAAATAAAACCAATTTAAGTCCATATCGCTTGCCTCTCAGCAAGGATAATAAGGTTGATGCCTGGACAGGAAAAGACAGCGGCATAAATTCTCCACTGTGTTGCGTCAGTTTGATTAACTATGATAGGTGGAAGAGACCACAGGTGGGCTGGAGTAACGAACGTTGAATGTTGTGACCTTCTGGCAAGCATAGTCATTGGGGAAGTGAGATTCACTTAACTGCCTTGTTACTAACTTGACAACTGACTCATAAGAACATAAGAAGAGCCATGCTGAATCAGGCCAAAGCCCATCGAGTCCAGCATTCTGTGTCACACAGTGGCCCACCAATTGCACATGGGGATTTTGAGCAGAAAGAGAAGGCAAAACCCTCCCTTTCCCTTGACCCCCAACAAGTGGTACTCCAGGGAATCCTGCCTGCCTCAGCCAACATAGAGGCGGCACATGGACATCCGTTTTAATAACCATCGATACACTTGGCATCCATGAATCTATCTAGCCCTGCCTTGAAGCTGTCAAGGCTGACAGCTGTCACGACCTCTTCTGGAAGTGAATTCCATAAATCAACGACCCTCTGGGTGAAGAAATATTTCCCTTTATTTGTCCTCACTTTCTTAGCTATGAGCTTTAGGGAGTGCCCCCTTGTCCTGGTATTGTGTGATAGAGAAAATAATTTTTCTCTATCCACCTTTTCTATCCCATGCATGATTTTATACACTTCGATCAAGTCACCCCTTAAACGCCGTCTTTCAAGGCTGAAGAGACCAAGGCGTTGCAATCTGGTTTCATAAGGGAGGCGCTCCATTATATATCTCATATATCCGACTCATATCTCCGACAGTTGCAGTGTCCTGCCGTCGTGGCTTTTGTGACATTCCGACAAGCAAAGTCAATGGAGAAAGCAGCTTCATTTAACAACCGTGTTACTAATTCCCACAACTGCAGTGAGGCGCTGAACAACTGTGGCGAGAAAGGTCGCAAAATGGGACAAAATTCACATCACCAACATTTCACTTAGCAACAGAAATGTTGGGCTTGACTGAGGTCATAAGTCGAGGACTACCTGTATAAGCTTTCTCCTACTTGACCAGGGAGTTGGATTAGAAGACCTTGGAGTTCATAAACAGAAGCCTTCCAACTTGACCTGCTGCATTTCCCTTTATGGCAATGGACCAGGTTACTTGCGGAACCGTCTTCTGCCTCATGAATCCCAGCGACCGGTTAGAGCGCATAGGGCTGGCCTCCTACGGGTCCCGTCCGTCAAACAATGTTATCTGATGGGCCCTAAGACAAGGGCCTTCTCCGTTGCTGCCCCAGCCCTCTGGAACCAGCTTCCTTCGGAGGTACGTACTGCCTCCTCCCTCCTAGCTTTCCGTAAACTTTTAAAGACCTATTTATGCGGACAGGCTTGGGGGGGTATGAACCTTGTTCTGCCCCCGGGCCGAGGAATCTTCTTCCATTGTTGAGTGTTTACTTGATTGTGTTTGCTTGTTGTATGTGTGCCGATTTTTTAATTGGATGTAATTATTGTTATTGTTTTTTATCTATGTTCATATTCTTGTTGTGAGCCGCCCTGAGTCTTGGGAGAGGGGCGGCATACAAATTCAATTAAATAAATATATAAATAAACTTCTTCCCGTCATTGTGCTCAGCACAATGTATTTGGCATAAGATGGTTAGGTATTTAGGATGTCATCTTGATTTAATGGCGCGAGGCTAATAAAAATAAATAAACATCTGATCCATTTCCTGGCCTCCTCCCCAGCTTTGAATTACGTTGCTGTTTCTTCCTGCATTGACTTTTCTCATTCTTGGACACGTAAGAGACAATGTAAGATTCCAGGTGGCTCTTAGCATTGTTTCCGGATTGACTCCATCAATCCCGATACCCACTTTGGCAAAGGCCAACTCCTCCATGGCCATGATTTGGCGAGAAAGCCCTTGTTGACTCTCAGAGGACATAACAAATGCCCTTTGGAGCAGAGCCGAGTGTGCTGAATTTGGGTCACCATAGACCTCGACTTAGCACAGTTCAGTTAGTGACTGTTCAAAGTTACGACGACACTGGGAAAAAAAGTAGCTTGGGACCATTTTTTCTCACTTGCGACCATTGCAGCATCCTCAGGGTCATGTAAAATTTAGATGCTTAGCAACCAGTTTATACTTATGATGGTTGCAGTGTCCCGGGGTCATCTGATCAGCTTTTGTGACCTGCTGCCAAGCAAAGTGCATGGGGAAGCCAGAGTCACTTAACAACTGGGTTACTAACTTAACAGTGGCAGGGATTCACTTAAGAATGGGGGCGAGAAAAGTTGTAAAATGGGGCAAAGCTCACTTAACACCTGTTTCACTTAGCAATGTAAATATCCGGGCTCCATTGTGGTCGTAACTTGGTGACTACCTGTATTAATGATATAGCAAGGGATGGAACAAGCAAGATAGAAGGAGCACTTCCTGTGCGTAGCTAAAACATTTATGATTCTTCTTGTCCATTGTGGAATGTTTGTCCCCAGGTGGATTGTGGAAGGTGTGCACGTTCTTTTCGTTGGGGCTGGATTCAATGAGGGGGTTATTTGTCTCCAAAGAGAGGTAGAAGACAGAGTGCACCCAATCTGAACTCATCTTGGGACAAGAAAATATCTCTCTTTAGTGGATAGACAGATGTAACTTAATTCCCCTCCAGGTGTTAATGAGAAGGGCCCACCCAATTCCAGATGACCGGTTGTCTACTTGCCTACAGGTTCCAGTGGTTGGACCACACACACACACAATCTCCCAAGAATTTGGAAGGGACCTTAGTTCTCACTTCAACACTTGGTGACTGAATTATAGGCAGTCCTCGATGTATAACCACAACTGAGTCAAGCTTTCTGTTGCTAAGCAAGTTTTGTCCCATTTTACACATGACCCCAGGGACATGAATTCACAGCTGAAGAAGCTTCACGGATGAGAAACTTTAAACTTTATTAAACTTTAAACTTTATTCAAACTTATATGCTGCCCTTCCCCTGGGACCCAGGGCGGCTTACAATAAGGTCGCCAAAGAAAAACAAGACAGTCCAATAATTGCCTCTTGAAAAAGTACCCTTGGGACAAAGGGATCTTTGCTGCCATCTATTGGTTACCTGGATTTTTGCAACTCAGATAGGATAAACATATCTAAATGGAAGACCATTTGCCCTATCGGTTGGAAGGACTCACAATCAGAAGGAGATCCAGGCAGTATGGGACTATATGCAAATGTGAGCCACTCTAGCTTTAAACTCCGGCTCTGATTTAAGATGATATCAGACTTTATTTCTGCAACTGACTAACCCATCTGTCCTGGTGGAATCCTATCTAGCAAGATTGTGTTTTTATCTGTCCATCACCTGAACAGAGGCATCAATTAAAGAAGTGGAAATTGAATCATCATGAAAGCCACCAGAGATTTCCTGGTGCCTCCTAACTCAGGGATGACCCCTGCTCACAGAAGCAATTGCACAAACAAAACCTTTAAAGTAGTCTTTATGTGTAGTAAACACACAACAGGGTCCAGCTAGAGGCAAAACACACTGTCCAGCTAGAGGCAAAAAGTGCTTTGGTGTGCCCAGGGGTGCTCATATCACACTTATCTGCAGTTCCTTAAAGCAACTATACCTCTTTTCTCGGATTGCAAAACCTGGCTGGGCTACAACAACTTCCTGGAAATGGCTGTGTTTGATTTTAGAAATCTCTTTGGATCAGGGACTCTCTCCTGCCCCAGTGAAACTGACTCTAAACAGCTTACAAAAGGGAGGCAGAGTTGAGTTTGATCCCCTGTGTGCATTCCATGTGTTTCAACACATTTCCCTTAAAACTTTTGAAGTCATGTTGCTACACAGCCTGGTTTAAGAACTAGAGTGATGTAAGTGCCAGGTTGTTGGGATGCTGTCCAGCATTAGCTAGTCCAGAGAACTTGGAAAAAGGATGAAATGAAAGAGTATTGCATTGCAACATACAACACTGGTATCGTTTTTTGGGGGTTGCTCAACACGTTGAACCAGAAACTAACCCCGTGTTTACATAAGATATCACGTCAACCCAAACCCCAGATTAAAACTATGCAAGCTTTGCTTATTATGTGAATAAGGTGGCTAGCTTGCAATGGATCTACCTAAACATTCAGGTAGTCCTTAATTCACAACCATTCATTTAGCCATCATTCAGTGCTACAACAGCACTCAAAAAAATTACCGGTCCTCAGATTTACAACCTCTGCAATGTCGCTGTGGTCACATGATAAAAATCTGGCGGCTTGACAATTGGTATGTACAGTTGCCACAAAGAAGAGGGAGTCAAGCTATTCTCCAAAGCACCTGAAGGCAGGACAAGAAACAATGGATGGAAACTAACCAAGGAGAGAAGCAACCTGGAATTAAGGAGAAACTTCCTGACAGGGAGAACAATTAAGTTTGTCGCCAGAAGTTGTGGGTGCTTCATCACTGGAGGTTTTTAAGAAAAGACTGGACAGCCACCTGTCTGAAATGGTATAGGGTTGGACTAGATGACCTCCAAGATCCCTTCCAGCTCTATTCTGATTGATGGAAAATAGCAAATAAATGCTTCAATAGACTGGTCTCTTTCTTTATATATATATATAAAGAACATAAGAACATAAGAAGAGCCATGCTGAATCAGGCCAAAGCCCATCGAGTCCAGCATTCTGTGTCACACAGTGGCCCACCAATTGTACATGGGGATCTTGAGCAGAAAGAGAAGGCAAAACCCTCCCTTTCCCTTGACCCCCAACAAATGGTACTCAAGGGAATCCTGCCTGCCTCAACCAACATAGAGGCGGCACATGGACATCCGTTTTAATAACCACCGATACACTTGGCATCCATGAATCTATCTAGCCCTGCCTTGAAGCTGTCAAGGCTGACAGCTGTCACGACCCCTTCTGGAAGTGAATTCCATAAACCGACGACCCTCTGGGTGAAGAAATATTTCCCTTTATTTGTCCTCACTTTCTTAGCTATGAGCTTTAGGGAGTGCCCCCTTGTCCTGGTATTGTGTGATAGAGAAAAGAATTTTTCTCTATCCACCTTTTCTATCCCATGCATGATTTTATACACTTCGATCAAGTCACCCCTTAAACGCCGTCTTTCAAGGCTGAAGAGACCAATAAATGTATATATATTTATTTAAAAAAAATTCATCAACATATGTTAATTTTTTCAATCAACAAGTTGTCTGGAATTTGCTAAGCTAATACATGTTCAATTCCTAATCCTTCATTCTCTTCTCTAACCAAGAATAAAATAAATTCCAAATTTGATAGTAGTCTGCATCTTCTTTATCTTTCAACCTCATAGTTAGTCTGTCCATCTCTGCACATTCCAGTATTTTCCTGATTATTTCTTCCTCCTATGGCAATCCTTCATTCTTCCAGTATTGTGCAAAAATTATTCTCGCTGCTGTGGTGATGTGTAAAATTAAATATAATTTCTGCTTATTAGTCTTTTCAGACATAATGCCTAGTAAAAAAAAGTTCAGGTTTAAAATCCACTTGTTCGCCCAATATTTTTTCTAACCACATATGTATGTTTTTCCAATAAGCCTTTAGACTGGTCTCTTTCATTTCCTCCCTGCAGAGTCTCCATGCTAGAATACATTTCTCCTCTCCTTTCCTCTCCTTTAACAGGTGATCCTGCCTAATAAGTCTCCCTTCACAGTGGAAATTCTGATCTCAGTACTGTACTTTGTGGAGCATTTTTTTCCAGCCTTACTTGTCATTCCTTTCTCTTTTTTCTGGTTCTCCCATCCCCTGGCAGGTTGTTCTCCCTCCCTCTCTTTTCCCCTCCCTCTCATTCCAACCCGCTGGGTTGGATTCCTGATGTGCTCACCTTCCCGTTTATCCTTCGGGATGCTTTCAGGAGCTCCAGTGGTGACTCATCCTGATACCGGGTGGGTCTCCTCCAGAGCATCCTCTGGGATGGCAGCTCACATGCCACATGGCCTTCATGAAACTGCCCTTTCCCATTCGTTGGGACAGAGGAGGATCTTAGCCTGAGACCAATAAAAACCCAAACAGGTTTTTGGTTTTGGGCAGGTCCATATAGAAGGGAATGTTCAGCCAGGAATGTTTAGAAGCGCATGAGAAGCAGTGACAGACAGCTGGCCACATCCAGGAAGCAAGATACGAAGAGGGAAGTTAGAGGCATCCCAAGATGGCTAAGAACCTGTTAATGGTATTGCTACTCACCCTCCTCGGCCAAGGTAAAACAAGATGGGTGTCTCTTAGACTCCTTTTGTGGTGGTACTCATTGATATTCAAGGACGCATCACAACTTTAATACTCTACTTTGGTTCAACTTATCAGAATTATCCTACTGTCCCTGGAAATTCTTTAGCTCTTTTCCTTACAGAAGAATCTTTACTTTTGTGATGGATTTGTGCCTTAGGTGGGGGGAAATGGTACGCCACTTTCTTCTGGAGAACTTTCTCTTCATCAAAACATCTGTAGGTCTTCCTTAGATTATGTTTAACTGTTCTGAGCTGTAGGAGCCTTAGAATTGGTTTTACGTTTTCCTAGCATCTCTAACTTTCCCATCTGCTCTATTTTCTAACAGACTCAGAGTGTTAGAAGTACTAAATGCTTCAGAAGGGACTTTAACTTCAACAATGTAAGATGGTTGATATATGTCCCAAAGGTGCTTTATCTGTGCCCTCAGAGTCATCTGAATAGTGCAAATGGGTGGTGGAACCTTCTTGGAACTGTCTTCAAGGAAAACAAAGTCCAATTGCATTTTGAAAAAGCATCTTTGGGACAAACATGATCTGGATGACTGAGAATCTCCAAGACGTGGATATAGGTCTTTTTTTTCTCTCTCTCAACCTCCATATGTAGATTTCAGTTCACAGTGGTAGCTGAGTTGGCTCCAGAATGTTGAGGGCTGAAGTCCACTGTTGGAGAACATTTCAGTTGAAAACACCCAGTGTAAACTGCAATCCAATTCAGTTTACCAGAAAATATAACCTGGTCAGAGTTTTTATGTGCAAAGCAAAACCAACAGGTTTAATGGATCTTTGCATCTTGATGATGGCCAACCCATGATCTATGGAAACTTAAAAGATGCATGATAAACCCCAATGCTTGCATCCAGTTGCAATAACAGGCAATTATTGAGCACATACAAACTATAATAATCAGGCAAGAATATCTGCAACAAGTCTGACAGGTTTGAAAGAAAACAGATTATGTTATAACAATATTAATATACAGTATTAACATGAATATTAAACTTTGTCCTGTCGAACAGTGGGTAGATCCATGTCCAGCCTGCAAATAAACAAAACCTATCTTTATCTTTTAACAGTAAAAAAAACAACAACTAAATTTAGCGGCTTCTTCCCATCTATATTGCAAAATTAACAAGTCATCTGGAAAGTGATTGAGAGGAGAGACAGTTATTATATTCCTTTATAAACAGTTTCAATGTGTTTTAGTTCAGGGTAGATGCAGTGTTTAAATACCTTGATATGTAAAATCCTTTTCAAAAGCCAATAACTGATTTTTAAAAAGTTAAACAGCTTCTAGAGCTGGTTGAGTTTCAGAACACTTATTGCAGCTTGAATAAAGGCAGAACATTCTGATGCTACTCAAAATAATCGGCTATACTGCTGGCTGTTCAGACATCAATGTTCAGCAGAGATTATTTCTGCATAATTGTATATCAGATTTCAACCTAGTTTGTGATTATTCCTTAGTGAATTCAGTGGGATGTACTATGAGAAAGCATTCCTTGCTTATAATGGAAATGTGCTTGATGTCAACGCTGCTAACATCGGATGTTTTTGCTTTCACAACAGTTAGAGATGCAACCATTTTCTTCTTATGTTTTACTTTTAGAGTTAGATGATGCGGGGGGGGGGGAGGAGGAATGTGCATGAGAGTTTAGATAGACGTAACAATACTGGACCTAGTGTGAGAACCAAGGTTAATGAAATAAGAGATGATAAGAATTGGCGGGCTGGAGAACTGGAGGGAAAGCCTGCATTTCAAACTAATTGGAGAATGTGATTTATGACTGTTAATTGGAGGAGGGAATTGTGCTTTGATAGTATGTGCTCAGGGGAGGGGAATCCAGTTTTTGGCTTCGACTGTGTAAGTGCCCATGCTATGCTACTCAAATAAAGTTTCTTTAAGGTAAACAATGCCTGGAAGATCTTTGAAGAGTTTTATCTGTCGGAACCATGACACTTTGTTTATGGAAGTGTTTTCCTGTATTTGCGTACTAGTGGTCAGCACTGAATAGGAAAACTGAATCCATATGGGGACAGTTACATCCAGGTCAGCATCAGGAATTAACAAGTACAGAAAAGTGACTTTTTCACTTTTACAACGGTTGCAGCATCCCCATGGTCACATGATCAAAACTGGGAGGACCCCTGATATAGGGCAGGGGTGGGCAACCTTGGCTCTTTTATGACTCGTGGACTTCAACTCCCAGAATTCCTGAGCCAGCATGGCTCAGCTTGGAAACTTCTCCCCTTTCCCTCAGTGTGGCTGGCTCAGGAATTCTGGGAGTTGAAGTCCACAAGTCATGAAGAGGCCAAGGTTGCCCACCCCTGCCCTATATCAGGGGTCCTCAACCTTGGCAGCTCTAAAACTTGTGGACTTCAACTCCCAGAATTCCTGAGCCAGCAAGGCTCAGCTTGGAAACCTCTCCCTTTCCCCTCAGTATGGCTGGCTCAGGAATTCTGGGAATTGAAGTCCACAAGTCATAAAAGAGCCAAGGTTGCCTATCCCTGGATTAGACGAACATCTTGCAGTAACCTGGCTTGATTAGTTTGGATGAATGCATG
Organism: Bothrops alternatus; assembly: GCA_034064705.1. Classification (NCBI taxonomy): domain Eukaryota; kingdom Metazoa; phylum Chordata; class Lepidosauria; order Squamata; family Viperidae; genus Bothrops; species Bothrops alternatus. The sequence continues at coordinate 1,554,345 of JARGCV010000193.1, read as the reverse complement.
CTATAAACCCAAGATTGCAGAAACTGGTTGGTAGCTTAGCAAGTTACTGACACCCTGCCGATCATGAGTTATTCAATAAATGATTCAATAAACAGTTTATTGCAAGATGCAATTCAATCTCGTATGTTTCCTGGACTAGCTGAACAGGGATAGGTTAATTGGCAATAATAAAATAATCTAATAGTGAAGCTGAAGAGACATGTTTCCACCTGCCTAAAGTAGATAATAGCACAACACAACTCCACCCTTCAAAAGGTTTACATGATGTTTCGTGTAAACATCTCTTAGTTTCTTCCTTCCCTCCTCTTCCAAGCTCATGGAATTTACAAGAAAGCAGAATAATTAGACACAAAACCAGACTTTCTTCTTGGTTCCACATACCCCTCCTCCCAAACGCTTAAAACTCTGGCTTTTAATTTAAAAGCACCCTTCTCAACAGGAAGTTTCTAGTCCTCGGTGTCCTCAGTCGATAGTATCTGCCACGTAATTGCAGAGGCAGGATGATTAGCTCCGGTGATGAATACGGAAGAGATCGAAAAGGCGAAAGTAAAGATGAACCCAGCTTCACATTTCTGGCTCCTGAAACTGGGGGTTAAAGTTCTTTTAATAGCAGCCGGGTTTTCATGGCATGGTTTATGCTGCATGCGAAACTAGTCCCTTTAGGCATAGAAAATTTATTTCTTTTTTCATTTTATTTGTTAAATTGATGTGCCACCCGTCTCAGTGTCGAGTGGCTCGCAGTTCACAGGGCACAGATTTAAAAATATATGGAACTTTTCTAATATACTCAGCATTTATCATGTTCTTTTTTATCCAATCCATGTTATTTCTTTCTTTATAGTTTTAAAATAAATGCATAACAGAGGCTTCTAACTTCCCTCTCCCTTCAGTGAAGGATGTGGGCATCCTTGAGTTGGGTGGGCTATACAAATCTTAAGGCAGGGGTATCCAACTTTGGCCACCTCAAGACTTGTGGACTTCAACTCCCAGAATTGCCCAGTCCGCATGGCCGGCTGGGGAATTCTGGGAGTTGAAGTCCACAGGTCTTAAGGGAATAAAGTACTACAGTCTTAAAGGTGCAATAACTAATTTTTCTTCTGTCCTTCCCAGGGTTTTGCCTGCAGTGTAATACATGCCAGGGAGAATACAATTGTGTTGGAGAGTACGTGACCTGCGAAGGCTCCTCGGCCAGCTGCACAACATCAGTCCGAAAGGCGCATGTCTGTAAGTGTCGTTCCTCCTTAGCGTTGTCTGTAGGGTACGGTCCAAAAAATTAAGACAGCAGCCACGATGGCACAATCAGAGCTCTGCCCAGTTTTCAAAACAGGCAGAGCTTCGATTATTCTGTTGCAGCTGACCTGACCAGCAGACGCCTCTATTTGTACAGCAGTTTTCAATCGGAAGTCAGAATATGGATGGTTTGAATATTGAAAAACAAGGAGCACTGTATTGAAAAAAGTCAGCTTGGTGGGATCCATTGTTTGGAAATGCTGCAATCAGTGGTATAGAATACAGAATAACAGAACTGAAAGGGACCTGAGAGGTCTTCTAGTCTTAACCCCTGCTCCAAAGCCAAACGCAGGAAGAGAATTCAAAAGAGAGTCTGTCTGTCAAAATAAAACAAGGAGAACCAACTAATTCTGTTGGTTAGGGCACTGGAGGCTAAAGCATATAAGGAACGGCTGCTGGAATTGGGGATGTCTAGTTTAATGAAGAGAAGGATGAGGAGGGGATAGGATAGCAGGGTTCCAGTATCTCAGGGGCTGCCCCAAAGAAGAAGGAGTCAAGCTACTTTCCAAAGCGCCTGAAGGCAGGACAAGAAGCAACAACTAACCAAGGAGAGAAGCAACCTAGAACTAAGGAGAAACTTCCTGACAGTTAGAACAATTAACCAGTGGAACAACCTGCCTCCAGAAGCGGTGAATGCTCCAACACTGGAAGTTTTTAAAAAAAGACCAGACAGCCATTTGTCTGAAATGGTATAGGGTTTCTTGCCTGAGCAGGGGGTTGGATTAGATGACCTCCAAGGTCCCTTTCAACATTATTATTATTATTATTATTATTATTATTATTATTGTTGTTGTTGTTGTTGTTGTTATTGTTGTTGTTGTTATACTGTGGGAAGGCAGCAGGAAATATTGGAAAAACAGTATATCTAGAGAATATCTCCTCCAGTCTCCCAAGTCTTGTCCATCCTGAGAGTGTCATGGATTGTTCAGCCTCAAAAAAAAATCTTTCCATCTCCTCCTTTCCCCCCTCCCAGCTTTTCTGGAATTCCAGACCGTGAGGAAAGGCTGCGCTCGGCAGCTCTATCCATTTGATTCTTTTTCCCTGACTTCACATCTCGTGACTCTCTCGTACCAAGCAAACTTTTGTTCGGAGGATGGCTGTAACAACGAGACCTCTTTCGGTGAGTCCTGAGGGGAATTCCCCCCCCCTTTGAATTGGGCCAGGGAGGGCTCTCGTCCCAGCAAAAGAAGGACAGGAGATGTTGCACAAAACATGTCTCTTCTGAAGGGTGCAACAGTCCCAGGAAAAGGGGGATTATGCAAACTAAGGAGACTTGAGAAATCATTCTCATTTATTCACTCATTTTTATTTATATCCCACCTTTATTATTTTTACAAATCTCAAGACAGGGAATATATCTAAGACTCCTTTCTCCTCCTATTTTCCCCACAACAACAACCCTGAGAGAGGGACTGGCCCAAAGTCACCCAGCTGCCTTTCATGCCTAAGGCGGGATTAGAACTCACGGTCTCCTGGTGATTGGCCCAAAGTCACCCAGCCAGCTTTCATCCTAAAGTGGGACTAGAACTCATGGTCTCCTGGTGATTGGCCCAAAGTCACCCAGCCAGCTTTCATGCCTAAGGTGGGACTAGAACTCACAGTCTCCTAGTGATTGGCCCAAAGTCACCCAGCCAGCTTTCATGCCTAACGCGGGACTAGAACTCACGGTCTCCTGGTGATTGGCCCAAAGTCACCTAGCCAGCTTTCATGCCTAAGGTGGGACTAGAACTCACAGTCTCCTAGTGATTGGCCCAAAGTCACCCAGCCAGCTTTCATGCCTAATGCGGCACTAGAACTCATGGTCTCCTGGTGATTGGCCCAAAGTCATCCAGCCAGCTTTCACGCCTAAAGCAGGACTAGAACTCACAGTCTCTTGCTTTCTAGCCTAGTGCTTTAACCACTAAACCAAGCTGGTCGTGTGGACTTCTGCACAACTTCCCAAATTTTCAGTGAGCTGACCAGGAATTCTGGGGATTGAAATTCAGCAAAAGGAACATTTAGTTGGAAAAGGCTGCACAGGGATCCGGTACAAACCACAATGACAACCTGTGTTGTGATATTATAAAACAAACCTCCAGCTTTTCCACTTGCGTCTCAAGTGTGTAAGTCACATAGTCTGCAGGGTGATGTTGCAAAACACTTAATCCTCATTTGTCCTCTCCTCGCCTCAGAAAAATGCCTATGAAAGACTAATATATAGAATGAAAGCTTTAGTGTCTGCTATCTATCCTCCTTTTTTGTGCGCTATTTATTCTTATTGGTTCGCTGAATGTCAGTCAGATATTTAGAGCGGATTTGGCATTTTTATTATCTCAATTCCTTCCCAAGGACCTTTGATAGGCAAATGTTGATTGTTACTGTTTTTATTATTATTTCAATCGGTACAGTTGTCCATCTAAGCAACGCTGAGCCCTATGCTCTTCTTATCTAAAAAACCTAACTCTATTCCCTTACTGTGACTTGGGGGATAGAAAGTATAAAAATGAGACCTTAGTTTGAGCTGAGCTTGGCTGGCCTTCCACGGAGATCCTCTGCTAGCTCAAAAGCAACTTCAGATATTGGTGCTCCAGCTCTGTGTTCCCACAATTGAAGAACAGAACTGATTACTTTGTGACTCAGTTGCACTTTAAGGACTTTTGTTTTCAAGAGGCTGTGGCTCCATTTCTCCATTAGAGGGAGCTCTTCCCCTTTGTCTTTCCAAACTTCGGAGCTTTGGGTCTTCTAAGGGAATGATGATTTCACAGCTTTGCAGCTCCCCTTAGTACAGGGGAATTGAAGTCCACAAGTCTTAAAGTTGCCAAGGTTGAGAACCCCTGCCTTAGTAGTTTCTAAGGAAAAAAAGCAAAAAGATGAAATTGAGAAGAACCAGATGACTAGCTTTCCTTTCCTTTCCTTTTGTTTTGTTTTGTGCTGAGTGGGGATGGAAAACAGTATTGTTGCAAGACTTGGGACCTCTGAGTTTGAAGAAGAAATTGTTCTTGATTTCTGAAAGTACTTCAGACTTTTTAATTGCTTGATCCATAAGAGCAGGTCCTTCCTTTGTTTCTTCCTCTGACCAGTAAGCCACTGGGGGTTTCTCCCTCTCTTATCTGATTGTTTCCTAGGCAGCATCTCCTCCCTGGGTCCCCCAAGGTCATTTGCACATCCCACTACACAGAAACTAAGCAGGGTTGGCTCTGATTTATTGGGCCCATGTGCTTCCTTTCAAATGCGTGCTAATTTCTATCCTCTTGTGCACCTCTCCCCAGTCTCTTTTCCTGCCCTGACCAATCACATGCGCTGCCATACCTGTGCCTCCCAGGGAGCCTGGTGTCCTGAAGCTTCTCGCACTCAGATCAGCTGTGTTGGGCAACAGGACCAATGTGTGGATCTTGACATCACTGGGAAGTTGGGTAAGTAGCGAAGGAAAAAAAATGGGAAAGAGAAGAAAAAAAGGTAGATAGATTAGAGATGGGGGTGAATGACTGGATTAAGATGAATAGAATGCGCCAAGGTGCTTCAACAGGCAGGAAGGCCATCACTTAGGACCTCCCAGTTGTGAAGTACGCCTACTTAACTGTTGTCCTCTGTCTCTGGATGAGTAGATGGTGAGGAAGGAGGGATGATCCTCAGTGTCATGGGAGTAATGGATCACACTATTAAACATCCTCCTTAATAGGTCCATATTCCAATCTCAAGCTGAAAGGCTGCACCAATCTCCCCCGGTGTGAGGAGACCCTGAGCTTTCACTCAGGAAGCAGGAGCATCCACGCCAGCTGCTGTAATTCTCCATTTTGCAACACCTTCACTCCAGGTAATTTCCCAACCCCCCGCCCTCGATTGCACATGGTGTCTAGGACTGCACCATTTCAAAATCCAAGGGTTGCTTCAGGATGCATTTATTGGTTTACTAGACACCTGTGACCCATTGGGTTGTTATTTCAGAGATTTTTGCCCTACCAGATTCCTCAACGCCCCGGGGATTGGCCCAAAGTCACCCAGCTGGCTTTCATGCCTAAGGTGGGACTAGAACACACTTTCTAGCTTGGTGTCTTATTGGCCACCTCGTCGCTTCCTCATTTCCCTTTGCAAACAACCAATTGCAAGAAGGCAATTTGCAAAGATGGGAGAGGACTCGTCTCTGAACAGACCAGGTTTCAAAACGTAGCATGGGTTGCATCTAATCTATGCATGGAAGAGAATTCTGTGCAGCTTATGTAGGTCTTCAGAGTGTCTCTGAAACATCTTATTTGTATGATGCTGTACCTCCCGGTTTGACTGTTTCCATGAACAGTCTGAAGTTCACGGTCCTGAACATGGCACACAAATGTTCATAGAAGTTTCCTACTTTGCATCTCCCCTCCCCCCCTTCAGACTTGCACCTGGAAAGCCAGCCAAAAAACGGATTGGAGTGCTATAGCTGTGTGGATGGGCAGGACTCCAATGCTGGATGCTCCAAGAAGACCGTCTCCAAGGTGAAGTGCACAGGTGTTCGTAACATGTGCCTGGAAGGGATTGGCAAGAACCGTAAAGGTGAGGGTTTGATCTCAGAACGTTCCACTTTGGCTTATATCAGGGCTCTCCAAACCTGGCAACTTTAAGACTTGTGGACTTCAACTCCCAGAATTCCCTAGCCAGGCAGGAATAGAGGATCCACGTTTAGATGGTCATAAGATGGACTAGAACAGGAGTCTCCAAACTTGGCAACTTTAAGATTTGTGGACTTTGTGCTGGCTAAGGAATTCTAGAAATTCAAGTCCACAGGTCTTAATGTTGCTGGCTGGGGAATTCTGGGAGTTGAAGTCCAAAAGTTTTAAAGTTGCCAAGTAGCCACAAGTCTTTAAGACTTGTGGCAACTTGGCAACTTTATATAAAGTTATATAAAGTTGCCCGGCTTATATAATCTGCTAAAGATGGACTAATATAGCATCCTCGCTCACATAACATGTTTTGTCCAAGCCGAAACTAAGAATGCTTAATTCAACATGCCCAGAAAATTATTATTATTATTATTATTATTATTATTATTATTATTATTATTATTATTATTATTATTATTATTATTATTATTATTATTATTATTATTACTATTACTATTATTATTATTATTATTATTAATTTAATTTCTATGCCGCCCTATTCCGGAGAACTCATGTCAACGTTCCCCAATGCAACCACAAATTGCCCTACTCTACTGGAGACTTGGTCAATGTGGTGTGGCAACTGTTATGTTTCGTTACACAACTGACGTGTGTGGGTGTGTGTACAGTGATTGACTATTTGCAAAAGGTAAATTCATGTTAAGGACTGAATGTATAATTTTTTAAATAAAAGATAAACAAGTTGTGAGTTCCGAGTTCCGGCACCTTTTTTCTTACAAAAAAAGCACTGGGTCTGAGTCTTGGTGGTTAATGTAACTGAGCATCATGGAATAATAGTCCCTGGATTTGCTCTTTCAAGAGTCATGTCCCACAGTCTGAACCTCAGTTCTTGAGCCCAAAATTCTAGTACTGTGGTTCTCAACCTTTTTAATGCCGCGACCTTCAGGCAGTCGTAAGTCGAGGACTACCCAACCGGTCGTAAGTCAAGGACTTCCCAATCGGTTGTAAGTCGAGGACTTCCCAACCAGTCATAAATCGAGGACTATTTCCCTGCCCGGGAATGCCGCGCATGCGTGGTGCCGCCCCCTGCGCCGGCCAAGGCGTAGCTGGCAAGGGGCAATGACGGCGCAGGGTGACCACCGGCTGGGCCACCAGCTGGCCCAGCCCAAGGGAGGTAAGGCACCCACCGAGACCCACACGCGCCAAAAAACCTCCCTGCGCCCGCCGGCCTCCCACCTCCCACCCCTGGCCCTCTTTTACTTACATTTTTAGTAGTTGCTCAGCAGGGAGGGGTGGAAACTTCCAGACAGCTCGCCTTCGCTGCAGACAACTTGCAGCACCGTTTGCAGACTGGGACTTTTGGCGGGCTCAGTAGGGCGGAGACAGCCTGGACAATTCCTATTGGCTTTTGAAAGCCAATAGAATTAGACTCTATTCAAGGGAGTCTATTCTACTGGCTTTCAAAAGCCAATAGAATAAGAGGGAGTAGCACAGCTAAGGAAAAGGGGGGGAAATGGCGGACTGTGTTGTTTGGCGACCCCCATGAAATGGTCGTTCGACCCCAAATGGGGTCGCGACCCACAGGTTGAGAACCGCTGTTCTAGTAGATGTAGGTGATCTGGATTTTATCTTAATTTGTGTCTCGCCATCCAGTGTTATCCAATACATTCAGAGACGCCCATTACTTGATGGTAAGGAGCAGGAGAACTAGATGGCCTCAGCATTCTCATGTACCTTATCCCAAAGCTCTGGATGACCATCCCCAGATGTTGCATGGAGAGGGGGTGGAGTAGTAGTACCCTGTGTGATATCACAAATCAACAACCCAGAGGCAGTAATAAGAAGATAAGAAAAACAAGAACTGCTGCAACATGGTACCGTCAAGCCTAATACTATTATTCTAGACTGTGCAGAAGGATATAATGGTGTGATTGCATCCAAAATTACCTAAAGGCTCAGGAGAATGAGAAGAAACTGCACACGTTCCACCCCCACTCATTTCCCAAAAGAGGTCATCCATCAGAGTGATGAAAGCAGTTTCTGTTCCATATCTTGGCCAAAAGCTCAGCTGAACTGGGTCCAACACGTTGTGCAAAAGAGAAGTCTGAAAACCTGAAAGCCAAAGCCACAGATCCAGTTTGGGGACCGGGCAGTCTGCTCAGCATTGATTCCAGAAGGCAGTAATGAGCTGGGAGAAATTGCCACTGCTTCTATACTAGCAGTTGGTGGAACAGGACCTATTCCCTACATTCTGGTTACACTCAGACAATTTAGCCACAGAATCCCTGGGGACTGGGAGGCAAATCTAACCACAATTTTTGTGTTTCCTCTTTAGTCTGGCTTAAAGAACAACAGTAGAATAGAGGCTCCATATTTAGATGGTCATAAGATGGACTAGAACAGGGGTCTCCAAACTTGGCAACTTTAAGACTTGTGGACTTCATGCTGGCTGGGGAATTCTGGGAGTTGAAGTCCAGATGTCCACAAGTCTTAATATGGCCAAGAGACCCTTGGACTAGAACTTGGAGACCCGTGGACTAGAACTTAGACAGCGGTGACTGTCTCAAACTTGGCAACTTTAAGATTTGTAGACTTCAACCCCCCAAAATTCCCCAGCCAGCCATGGTGGCTGGGGAATTCTGGAAGTTGAGGTCCACAAGTCCTCAAGTCTTAATGTTGCCATGTTTGGAAACCCCTGGACTAGAACTTAGACAGTTGGTGACTCCAGAATGGAGACACATCCCATCTCCCATGTCTCATCAACTCTTGGATTAATGTTGTCTCCTTCTCTCCTTTTCTCTTCTTGCAGCTGGGAAAGAGGTGAGCTTGGTGACTTTCAAAGGCTGTGCTTCCCCTGCCATGTGCCAGAGTTCTCTCTTGGAATTAGTGCAAGAACTGGAAGATGCTGACATCATCTGTTGCCAAGGGAATCTGTGCAACAATCGCATTGTAGATGGTGTGATCACAGAATCCAAAGTCCCTGCCGACAGCCCCGAAAACATGGAGGATGTAGAATGTCCCGTGTTCAACCTCACGCCAGCTGAGCTCATACCCAAATCTGATTGCTTCTATTCAGATGAGGTGGAAGATGGTAACGTGGTGGTGAACCCTCCTACCAGTAAGGTCCCATCTCCCAGAAACCACACTGATAAGGAGACCGTCTACATGGCGGATGAAAAGAAAGCTAGTGAGAATTTTGTCAATGAGAGCAATGCCTGGCCATCGTCCCATCATAACCACACCTTGGTAGGTGGAAAAGCATTTGAGGAGAATCTTTCTGGAAATTCTTCTGAAAGCAGTGAAACATCTTCCTCTACAGGTGGTTCGCAGCGCGAATATGGTTTTTCAGGCAGTTCCTCAGCTACAATAAACCTGGAAACCCGCAATTCAACTTCTTCTGATAGTCATGGAGGTGTTGCTCTACTGATACCTTTCATTGTTCCCAACAGAGACAGGACTACCTCTCCTCCCACTTCCTCCCCCATCAAGACAAGTCCCTCCAAAGAGGTTTTGACAGCTTATAGCAATGATAAAGACGTAGCAAGTGATAAATGTGAGACAGAAGGGAAGTGCCTTGCCACTGGGGGACACTTCATAGCCACCAAGGAGAAGGATCATGAAGGTTCTCCTTCCAGGCACCCTCCATCTTCTCCTCACGGAAGCGGAAATCCAGTAAACATCTCCAGCTCTGCTGAAGACACTCCCAGTGCTGGTAACTTTCTCAGAGAAGGAAGCGACCAGGAATCAGGATCCTATTCCTCCTCCACTGAAAACACACACAACGTTTCTGTTTTAGCTGTAGAGGAGCATGGACTTCCTCATTCTCCTGCCACTAATGCCTCAGAAAGCACCAACATAGAGCGTGGCCATGGGTCAACTGGAGGTGAAAGCTTCATTAATAATAATATTATTCCTGTATCAACCCCTGCCAGCCGTAATGCCACTTCAGATGGCCTGGCCAGCCATGTTCTTCCCATACTTCCGATCGATAACAGCTCTTTCATCGTAGAAAACAAGACCAAAACAAATGCTTCTGCAGTAGCAAATACCAACCTGTTTGCTCATAATACTAATAATCAAACATATCTCAACACCAACATGTCCAAATCCATCATCAATCTTGGAATGGGCCTGGTTGCAGCACTTAGTACCTCCCATCCCAAAACCAAGACTCCGTGCAAGCACCCAGAGTGTCAAGACCCACCTAAAGTGAACCTGATGGCTTCATCTGGAGCAGAAGAAGCTACGAGGAATGCTAACACCTCATTCCTCACTGATCCTAAAAGCCCAGAGCGCAATACAGCAGGAAAAGAAAGACCCAGCAGTGGAGCTCTCAGCCTCACCTTTAATTTTGGTCTCTTCTCCCTCATTCTTGTCTTAGCTGCCCTTACTTAGTTTGTTGAGATAGGAAGAGGAAGTACGTTCGCTGAATGGTGACCCAGGTGTCTGGATTTTATCCCAACCTTCTTCCCCCCCCAAAAAAAGAAAAAAAAGAACATGGGAACTTGGTGATTCACACATTCACAGCGTTTACAAAAGAGGAAGGGCGAAATCTGCAGTTGAGGAGCTTGATTAAAATTTGGCAAACTTCGGGTTTTGTACAAGAGAATGTGTGTGTGTGTGTTTATAAGTGTGCAGGAGAGAATGTACTGTAGAAAAATGTATAAAGGGATGGTGTTTTGCCCCCTTCTATAAGGAATAGGATTGCTGTGTAAACCTCAGCTACTCTGTAGGGTTGAGCAAATAAATTGAATTAGGAGATGTGATTCAAAGGGTATCGGGAATTGGGAACTTGATATCGACTCTGTATTAATTCAGTTTGGGATGCTCTGTGGGATCCTTGAGGCTCTCTGAGCTTGTTTGTTTTCTTGCAGATGTTTCATTACCAAACTAGGCAACATCATCAGTGCAACGATCCTTCTGCATATGCAATGCATGTTTCTGCGTATGCATTGAAACAGCTTTTTTTTTTCTTACCCAATTAACCCTTTCGGATGCTTCGCTTTGGATATCAAAAGGAGTGGCGTTTCCCAATTCGGTTCAGTTTTCCCAAATGGATGATTCAGATCTGACGTTACACAATTTGCACAAAACTATAGCCCTTAAGTAAAAGGCAAGCCTTCTTGTGGATCAGATGGCACTGAGAAGACTCCAGATTAAATCCTGCTAATTTTTCTACTTTTGCGCTTCTGAGCTTTGGTGTTGGAGAAGACTCTTGAGAATCCCGTGGAAGAAAACCAGTGTATTATAGAACTAAGCAATCTAGATTTCTCACTCAAGGCACAAGTGACCAGACCCAAATAATTTGCTTTGCAAAGACCGGGCTCTCTTGAGAAGTCCAGAAAGCTGGCAAAGATGGAAAGAGAAGCAGAGGATGACCAATTGCAAAGTGGATAGACTCGAATACAGCAGGGATTGGAAGATCTGAAGGAGCAAGATGAAGGAGACAGATCTTTCTGGAGATCACATCTGTAGAGCTACTAAGAATCAATACTGATTTGATAGTACATAATCAGTAGTTTTACTAAATAATCACCTAGCAGAAGGTCTAGCAGAGGTAGGAAACCTCGGCTATTTTATGACTCGTGGAACTCTCCCAGAGTTCCTGAGCCAGCCATGCTGAGGGGAAAGGGAGAGATTTCCAAGCTGAGCCATGGCTGGCTCAGGAATTCTGGGAGTTGAAGTCCACGAGTCATAAAAGAGCCAAGGTTGCCTACCCCTGGCCTAGGAGGCTTACCACTTAGAACAGGAGGACTTAGGACAGGGCTAGGCAACCTTGGCTCTTTTATGATTTGTGGACTTCAACTCCCAGAATTCCTCAGCCAGCGTGGAGGAACTATGGCCCCTTCATGACTGGTGGACTTCAACTCCCAGAATTCCTGAGCCAGCATGGCTCAGCTTGGAAACCTCTCCCTTTCCCCTCAGCGTGGCTGACTCAGGAATTCTGGGAGTTGAAGTCCACGAGTCATAAAAGAACCAAGGTTGCCTACCCCTGGTCTATGGAGATTTTCAATCATCCAGGTCATGGTTGTCCCAAAGATGCTTTTTAAAAAGACTTTCTTGAGTTTTTTTTCCCTTGAAAACATTTCACTTCTCACCCAAAAAGCTTCCTCAGTTCAGTTCAGCTAGAACTGAAGAAGCTTTTGGATGAGAAGCTTGGGAAAAAGCATCTTTTGGGACACATAGCAGAAGGCGTAGCTTGATTCTAAACCAGGGGAATTCTGGAATTTGAAGTCTGCAAGTCTTAAAGTTGCCAGGTTGGACAGTCCAGCTCTAAACGATGAGAAGCATTATGATGTTCGCCATGCTTACCAAGTCAGAGAGTTGTAGTCCAACACATCAGAACGGAGGCCGGCTGAAAAAGTCTGCCTTAGTTCTTCTCCGTGACTGAATGAAAGCCTTGTATTTCATAGAATCATAGAATCGTAGAGTTGGAGGGGACCTCCCGGGTCATCGAGTCCAACCCCCTGCTCGAGGCAGGATTCCCTAAACCATCCCAGACAGATGGCCATCCAGTCTCTGCTTTAAGACCTCCATCGAAGGGGAGCTCACCACCTCCCGTGGCAACCTGTTCCACTGGTTGATCACCCTTACTGTTAGAATTTTTTTCCTAACCTCCAATCTGAATCTTTTCCCCTGCAGTTTCATCCCATTGTTTCTAGTCCTTCCTTGAGCAAGTGAGAACAGGGCTAATCCCTCTGCACTGTGACAGCCCTTCAGGTATTTGTAGACAGCTATCATGTCTCCTCTCAGTCTTCTTTTCTGTAGACTAAACATTCCCAATTCCTTTAACCGTTCCTCATAGGACATGGTTTGTAGACCATTCACCATCTTGGTAGCTCTCCTTTCAACCTGCTCCAGTTTGTCAGTGTCTTCCTTGAACTGGGGTGACCAGAACTGGACACAGTACTCCAGGTGAGGTCGGACCAAGGTAGAGTAGAGGGGAATAATAACTTCATGTGATCTGGACTCTATGCTTCTCTTGATACACCCCAAGATCGTGTTTGCCTTTTTTGCAGCTGCTTCACACTGTTGCCTCATGTTCAATCGATGATCTACTAGGACACCGAGGTCCTTTTCACATTTCTGACATGTCCTTATTGTACCCTACTCCTTTGCTCACCCTCACTTGACTTTTTGGCTGGTGTTGTGTAAAAAAAAAAAAGGATGCTGAGAAATCTTTGCTCATAAAAGGCCTTAACCAAATAAAGCAAAGCCAACGTAAATAAAGGTTTTAGGAAAAAAACAGAAACTGTTGGCTGGTTTGTTTTGTTTTTGCTGCTCCATTCCCTCAAAGACAGGATAGTTCAAACACAAAATGGTGCAATCCTGCCACCTCACAAATAATGCCCCAGTCATCTTGTTTGTCTGCTTTGTCCCCATGAAACGTCCTTTGTCCAAGAGCACGTCTAAGGTCAGAGATGCCAAGATGGTGGTGGTGGTGTGTGCGTGTGTGTGTGTGTCTGTGTGTGTGTGTGTGTGTGAGAGAGAGAGTGTGTGTGTGTGTGTGTGTGTGAGTGAGTGAGTGTGTCAAATCAGTGGGACAACTTGCCTCCAGAAGTTGTAAACGCTCCAACACTGGATGTTTTTAAGAAGAGACTGGACAGCCATTTCTCTGATGGTATAGATCAGGGCTTTTCAACCTTTTCACCCATTGTACCATTTTTAGGATATGGCAATATCCGAGTACCAGCCTAGCAAGGTGTCAAAAACTTGATGACAAAAAAAAAGGAAAGGAAAAAAGTGATAAAGTACAGGTAGTCCTCGACTTACAACAGTTTGCTTGGTGACTGTTCGAAGTTACAATGGCACTGAAAAAAGTGCCCCCCAAGCCACAGCCGAGCAAGACACCTGCCTGCCCGCCCAGCGACGCTCTTCCTCCTGTCCGAGGTATTCATTGTTGTGAGTATTTCTGTTGAGGATTGGCAGCGGGGGTGGGGTGGGGGGGTGTTTGGTTTTTATTCCCCCCATCTGCTGGGTGGTTGCAGAAGGTTTTGGTCACTTCACACGACCCTGGGACACTGTGACCGCCATAAATATGAATCAGTTGCCAAGCATCTGAATGTAAATCACAAGACCCTGGAGGTGCTGCAACATTCCAGCTGATCTGCACTTCTTCTGGGCTCCGCAGAAGTGCCAGGATCAGTGCTGAGCTCCAGCTGGAGCCTGGCACTGATCCTGGCGCTTCCGCTGAGGCCTGAGAGTCCTGAAGCGCTGATCAGCTGGAAAGCAGCACTGATCCTGGCTCTTCCACTGAGCCCTGACAGCCCTGCAGCTCCAGCCATCTCTCGCTCAGGCTTGTGCAGTGCTGCCACCGGTTCAGCTCATTCCCCTTCCCCACTACTTTTCTAGGATGGTCACGTACCACCCGCCATGTTCCAATGTACCACAGGTAGTACCCGTACCACTGGTTGAAAAGCCGTGGTATAGATCTCCAAAATCTCTTCTCTCCTCTCCTCTCCTCTCCTCTCCTCT
>JARGCV010000193.1:1505000-1537500 GCA_034064705.1 Bothrops alternatus | reverse complement strand
TTCTGTGTTTGATCTCTTTCCTAATGTCAAACCTGCCCTGGAGTCTCCGTTAAATTTCCTTCCTTTATTTTCAACCAGAGAAAGTCATCTGAATTTTATTTTTGTCGCCTAACATGTTAGCTATTTCACCTACAACTTTGATAAGTTGCCCCACCTCTCATCTAACCACTAACAAACCTATCCAAACATTGAATGTTTACAAGGTATATTTTAGAGAGAAGAGTGGTCAATAACCAACACCCCATTAATTTCCTGGCACTCAGTGGGGTCATGCAACATCTCAAACCACATCTTGTTTAATCATAGTCTTTAAATAGTCCTCAGCCAACTCACTTAATGTAAGTCAGAAACATGGTTTGCCAAATATACTTACTGGCTTCACAAATAACAGCCAGTGCAATACGTCTATCTGTCCGTCCGTCCGTCCATCCATCCATCCATCCATCCATCCATCCATCCATATATATATATATATTTTTCAGATTGGAGGTTAGGAACAGCATTCTGCACAAACAGAAAAATATCCACCATCCTAAGAAACCCTAAAGACAAAATTGAGTTAGAAAATCAAGGAGTATATGAAATCCCATGTACTGCTTGCCCCACTACATACATTGGACAAACCAACAGGAGGATAAATGCACGCATTGAAGAACACAAAAACTCAATCAAAAGAGAGGAACCAACTTCTTCCCTGGTCCAACACCTTAAAGCCACAGGACATGAAATTGATTTCAAAAAGACCAGAACAATTGCCAAAACTGAACATTTTAATAACAGAATAATCAGAGAAGCCATCGAGATAGAAAAACGCCCCCACAGCATGAACAAACGAGATGATACCTCCCGCCTACCAGCCATTTGGAAACCCGCCCTTATTGAAAAACGTATTCCTAACTCTAAGATTGACACCAGAAACACACAGGATGCCACCTCCACACATCCACGCAAAAAGCAAACCCAAACCCACACCAATGATGAGGCAAGACCACAGACCAGGAGCCAGACCAGAGCTGCAACATTAGCCACTTTGAACCTCTCCAGCACAACAAAGCCCCCACCCAAACAGAACACCCCCCCAGCCAATCAGAACACAGCCAACCCCCCAGCCAATCAGAGCACAGCCAAGCCCCTAACCAATCAGAACATAGCCAAGCTCCCAGCCAATCAGTTCAAACCCCCACTGGCAGTTAAAAGGAAAAAACAGCTTAGACCACACATTGCTCCTGGTAGCAGAAGCCAAAAGCACCAGCCTGACGATGATGAATGAGATTTCATCGAAACGTTGCCAAGACACTTCAAATTCTACGTGGGAGAAAACCCGAAGAACCAAAGACCTGCATACAGACACCCGCGAAAACCTCAGAAAACATATATATATATATATATATATATATATATATATATATATATATATATATATATATATATATATATATATATATATATATATATATATATATATATATATATATATATATATATATATATATATATATATATATATATATATATATATATATATATATATATATATATATATATATATATTTGTTTTCTGAGGTTTTGCCAAGTTGCCAAGACACTTCAAATTCTACGCGGGAGAAAACCCGAAGAACCAAAGACCTATATATATATATATATATATATATATACCACTTCCATCCATCTCACATCTCACATCTCTCTCTCTCTCTCTCTCTGTCTATCTATCTATCTATCCATCCATCCATCCATCTATATCTATCTATCTATCTATCTATCTATCTATCTATCTATCTATCTATCTATCTATCTATCTATCTATCTATCTATCTACCACACACACTCTCCTTCCTTCCTTCCTTCCTTCCATCCATCTCACATCTCTCTCTCTCTCTCTCTCTCTCTCTCTATCTATCTATCTATCTATCTATCTATCATCTATCAATTATCTCTATCTATCATCCTCTCTTCTCTCTCTCCATGTGTGTATGTGTGTGTGTGTAAGTATGTATGTATGCATGTATATTATTCAATTTCTATAGCCACACATTTCAAGCAAGTGCCTCTTATTCTTAGCTACCCCAACACAGTCACACTAAATTTGTGTATACGACAGAGGCAGGGGAAGAGAGATCAAATGTAAGTTCATTTCATTACATTACTGAATGTTTTCTGGCTGAGGAGGGCCAGGGTGGCATGTGTGACTCCTTCACCCCTCCCCGCACATTTCCTGTCCTCCTAACCACTCTTTGAATGAGCAATGCTGAAGTATTTCTTTATTTGTCTGGCTGGGGCTCTGGGGGAGGTCCAATATGGATGGGTGGTCGTCCAGATCTCATTAAATTAGATTCCCACCATTGCTGAGTGGTGATATTGTTGGCTGAGGCAGCTGGAATGGGTAGTTCTGGAACATCAGAACAAATTAGGGTTCCCCCCCTTCCCTTAAGCAAGGATGTTTTAAAAAATAAAAGAGGGAAAAGGAAAGAAAGGATGAGAAAAAATGGACCATCAGGATAAATAAAGGATAAAGGTATGGCCATCGTTTGTAGGTTTGGATTCCTTCCTTCCTCCCTCCCTCCCTCCCTCCCTCCTTCCTTCCTTCCCTCCCTCCCTCCCTCCTTTCCTCCTTTCCTTCCTTCCTTCCCTCCCTCCCTCCTTTCCTTCCTTCCTTCCTTCCTTCTCATTGTTTTCCTACTACAATACTAACAAGATCTTCTTCCATACATCTGGCCAGTAGCAAGGAGATCCTGCAACCCCCATCCCGGGGAGGTCCATCTAGGCCAAACTGACTCAGCACAACTGACATTCTGAGAAGAAAGTGCTGGGGAGGGGAGGGTGAGTGCTAACAAATTAGAGGTGAAACAACTTTGCACAATCTGCTCTTTATTGTCTGGCAAAGCCAACTAAGCAAGCACTTCCATTTATTCCTCTCTTGTAAGTATTTAGTCTCACATTGGTAAGAGGAAGTATTAAAAGGCACTAGAAGGAAGGAGAGAAGGAAATATGTCATGCTGGATAGAGTCCAACCAATGGTGCTTCTTTGGTTGGTTTATTACTGTAAATGGGAGCAGACAGTTTTCCAGAAGCTGTTGCTAAATTACAATTTCCAGTGTTCTTCACCACTGGAGCTGTGGTTTGATAGCTCTAGAGGGAATCTCTCTCCCTCCCTCTCTCTGTCTGTCTGTCTGTCTCTCTCTCTCTCTCCCCTCTTTCTTTCTCTCTCTCTTTCCTCTCCCTCTCTCTCTTCCCTCCCTCCCTCTCTCCCCTTTCTTTCTTCTCCCTCTCTTTCTCTCTCTTTCCTCTTTCTTTCTCTGTCTCTCTGTCTCCCCCTCCCTCTCTCCCTCCCTCCCCCCTCTCTCCCCCCTTTCTTTCTCTTTCCTCTCCCTCTCTCTCTCTTTCTCTCTTTCCTCTCCCTCTCTCTCTTCCCTCCCTCCCTCTCTCCCCTGTCTTTCTTCTCCCACTCTTTCTCTCTTTCCACTTTCTTTCTCTCTGTCTCCCTCTGTCTCTGTCTCTCCCTCCCTCTCTCCCTCCCTCCCTCTCCCCCTTCTTTCTCTTTCCTCTCCCTCTCTCTTTCTCTTTCCTCTCCCTCTCTTCCCTCCCTCCCTCTCTCTCCCCTTTCTTTCTTCTCCCTCTCTTTCTCTCTTTCCTCTCTTTCTTTCTCTTTCTCTTTCTCTGTCTCCCTCTGTCTCTCTCTCCCTCCCTCCCTCTCTATCCCTCCCTCCCTCCCCCCTCCCTCCCCCCTTTCTTTCTCTTTCCTCTCCCTCTCTCTCCCCTTTCTTTCTTCTCCCTCTCTTTCTCTCCTCTCTTTCTTTCTCTTTCTCTGTCTCCCTCTGTCTCTCTCTCCCTCCCTCTCTCTCCCTCCCTCCCTACCCCTCTCTCTCCCCCTTCTTTCTCTCTTTCCTCTCCCTCTCTCTCTCTTTCTCTCTTTCCTCTCCCTCTCTCTCCCCTTTCTTTCTTCTCCCTCTCTTTCTTTCCTCTCTCTTTCTTTCTCTTTCTCTCTGTCTCCGTCTCTCTCTCCCTCCCTCCCTCCCTCTCCCCCCTCTCTCATTTTAAAAAATGCTGCTTTACATCAATACGCTTAAAAGCTCATCATTAAATTTTGCAAGATTTACAGGAAATCCGAGAACGCCCAGATGCTTAGGTGTGAAATCCTCGTAATTCTTTTCCAATGGATCGTCTGATCAGGATTGCTGACGGTCAGCACAACTGGATCCCAGCAAGCTTCACACTCACAACTTCCCATTCTAACACTCTGGTCTTGACAACAAATGGGAATCTAGAACTGCAAAAAGTGATCTTTGGATCCAAAAACAAAGTCTTGCGAAAGTTACATTTTTTTTTCTATTTTTGCTCCCCGCACAAACATTTTTTCTTGGATGGTCTTGTTATTCCCTATGAGAAATCCCATGGGAAACTCTGGGGTTGTATATAATGTTCAGTTGTTTTATTATCTACTGCGTTTTTCCCCCCTCCCGTTATTTTTAATAATAAGATACTCCATAAACTTCATGAGAAAAATCACTAGAACAATTTAAAAAAAACCATTGCATGCTATAAACAAATAAGTATATCTTATGAAATATTGACGTAGAAAAAATGAAACAAAATGTTCATCTTCATGATGTGATGTTTTGTTATGTGTGTGTTGCAAATACAGCAAGATATGAAAAATGCTTAAATCACTTCCCCCATTTTCAGGCCAATGGAGTTTGAATCATGGCTGACTAAGGGCTTCCGTTTAGCTAATCCTAAAATGTAACCACAGACTGCTGGGATTTAAACCAAAATGTTCTTTGTGGAGTTTAGAAAATGAAGGATCAGTGTTAGATTTGGGCAGGAGTCTCGGTGGCCCAGAATACTTTTGTCCAGTTCAATAAAATTATGGAAGAGGGATTGTTGAAGCTCGCACTTAAAATGATCTTGTCCAGGGCTGTGTTCACAGGATGTGTTGAACCACAAGCTCATCAACTGCTGTTTTGCATACCGGTAGTATGTTCAACTAACCAGCCCATGTTGCTAATTTAGGGTACAGCCATTAAGTAGAGGAGACACAATGTGTTTGTGTGTGGGGGGGTCCATCCTTTGGCAACTTTTGTGCATTGTAAGGGACAGAGGAAGGGTGGCAAGTGATAAAATACCCCTGAAAAGCTCTGGAGGTGAGGCCACATGGAGAGTCACATCCCTCTGTAAGTACATTAATCATTTGGCATTTAAAAAATACCGAAAGTACACACAGGTTACTGGAGTTCAATGTGCAAAGAACAGAACATTTTTCCACAAGCTGGAGTGAATACATACACACAAGCCCGCGCGCACACATACACACACACAGAGAGAGAGAGAGACAGAGAGACAGAGAGAGAGAAAGAGACACAGAGAGAGAGAAAGAGAGAGAAAGAAAGAGAGGGAGGAAGGGAGGGAGGGAGAGAGACAAGGAGAGAGAGAGAGAGAAAGAAAGAGAGAGACAGAGAGAGGGAGGGAGAGAGAAAGAGAGGCAGAGAGAGGGGGAGGGAGGGAGGGAGAGAGACAAGGAGAGAGAGAGAAAGAGAGAGAAAAAGGGAGAGAGAGAGAGAAAGAGAGAAAAAGAGAGACAGAGAGAGGGGGGAGAGAGAAAGAGGGAGGCAGAGAGAGGAGGAGGGAGGGAAAGAGAGACAAGGAGAGAGAGAGAGAGAGAAAGAGAAAGAGAGAGAGGCAGAGAGACAGAGAGAGAGGGAGAGAGACAGGGAGAGAGAGAGAGAAAGAGTGATGCTGAGAGAGAGAGAGAGAAAGAGAGAGGGGGAGGGAGAGAGAGAGAGAGAGAAAGAGAGAGAGAGGGAGGGAGGGAGGGAGAGAGAGAAAAAGAGAGAGAGGCAGAGAGAGGGGAGGGAGGGAGAGAGACAAGGAGAGAGAGAGAGAAAGAGAGAAAAAGAGAGACAGAGAGGGAGAGAGAGAGAAAGAGGGAGGCAGAGAGAGGGGGAGGGAGGGAAAGAGAGACAAGGAGAGAGAGAGAAAGAGAAAGAGAAAGAGAGAGGCAGAGAGACAGAGAAAGAGGGAGAGAGACAGGGAGAGAGAGAGAAAGAGTGAGGCAGAGAGAGAGAGAAAGAGAGAGGGGGAGGGAGGGAGGGAGAGAGAGACAAGGAGAGAGGAAGAGAGAGAGAGAGAAAGAGAGAAAGAGAGAAAGAGAGAGACACACATAGAGAGAAACTAAAGTCCAATAAGTGAGGGAAAAAGTAAAAAGAAGGCAAAGAGCAAGCCAAAAGTGCAAAAACAACAATAACAACAACCCAGAAATAAGGAAAATGAAAATAGAAAATAGATTCAAAGACTCAAAAATTCCCTTTATTTCTACCCTGTAATCCCTTAATTCAGGCAAGGTAAAGTCGGGACAATTGCATGGAGCTGAGTATTTATTTTATTTTTATTTATTTATTTTATTTGGACTTATATGCCGCTCCTCTCCGAAGACTCGGAGCGGCTTACAACATATATAAAACAATATTCACAATCTAAGTCCAAATTAAAAAAAAAAATGCCCTGCCTGACACCACCTGGAGTTCACAGCAGATGTTTCTCTCTCTCTGTGCCCTAGGAGAGAACGCTACTATCTAGGATCGAACTCTCAACCTTCCGAGTGAGAGTCTTCCGCCACTTAGGCCACGATGCTGCTCAGATTCAAAGACTGCAAGAGATTCTGATATTCTTCACTTCTTGATATTCACAAAACACAAGGGTGTTTCGTTTACAGATACAAACTTTGTATTAAAACGTTTAAAAGGGGAAATAAAAACTAATGCAAACTAATCAAAAGTATGGGGGGGGAAAGAAACAAATAAAGAAGCTAATTAAAAATGTGATAGAAAAATAGAAAAGCAAGGGGGAAAAATTACAGAGAAATGCAGAGAAAAATCTTCACACATTTTCTTTTTTCCTGCACACATCTGCCTTTCACGTATAAATTATTCCTGGCCTCCGGACACGTCAAGAGGCTGAGTCAGAGGCTTCTTTGCCGCGCCTGGTTTAGAATTCAGAAAAGGCTCACCTCTTCCCAAGAAGAGGGTGGGCAGGAAGGATGCCGTTATTTGTTTAAAACATTTATTTATTTGAAACTCAAAATACATGGCTACGGAAGCCGTACAACATCACGGAACAAAATTAAAAAAATAAAATAAAAATATAAAATAAAAAACAAAATATCAAATTTTAAAAAAATAAAAATAATGAAAAAAGGAAACGGCCTAGCCCTAAGCAGGGGTTCTCAACCTTGGCAAGCCTAAAGCATTAAAAAGTGTGCAGGGCAGGTAAGATCCTCCACCTCAGGTGAGGAGGGAGATCCTGCACTTTGCACATGCTCTATAGAACTCTGGGGCTGCTGGCCATGATTGTTGTATGCAGTTTTCGGCATACTAAGACAGTGTTATTCAGGATAGGTAAGAACTTCAACTCTCAGGTATTTTTCCATCTGAGGACAGAGCCAACCCTTCCTCTTTTCTTTTCTAATGTACAAAAATTACCAAAGGGGACACACACACACACACACACAAAATTGTGCCCCCTCTACTTATGGCCCAACCATAAAATTAGCAACATGGGCTGGTTAGTTGAGTGTTGCGCGCTCTGCAAAAGAGCTTTTGATGAGCGATAAGTGATTGGATTAATTTAACTAAGGATAGAATACTGAATATTGAAGGGTACGGTTTATTATATGGTTGGCATGCATATTTAGTTTATGATAAAAAGGTTGATAGGA
Organism: Bothrops alternatus; assembly: GCA_034064705.1. Classification (NCBI taxonomy): domain Eukaryota; kingdom Metazoa; phylum Chordata; class Lepidosauria; order Squamata; family Viperidae; genus Bothrops; species Bothrops alternatus. Next base: position 1,529,789 of record JARGCV010000193.1, on the reverse strand, counting down.
GTTTCAAAGAGCACCTACTGAGGAAGTGCTCTGCTGCGTGTCTGGAAAAAGTATCAGTACAAGTTAAATGAAAAGATTCCTCTTTGGACAGTTCCCAGACACACAATAGAGAGTGTAAATAGACAACAAGTTCAAGATGTGGTGTCCTATGAGAAACTCCTAATTAAAGAAGGGAATTTGTTATCATTGAAGTCCTTGAATATGTTAAAGGAAGAAGGAATAGTTCATACTTGGTTTTCATCTGCAAAAGAGCTTTTGATGAGTTTGTGGTTCAATGTATCATGTGAACACAGCCTTCGACAAGATCACAAGGGTGAACTTTGACAAGCACCTTCCCATCATTTCCTTCAAGTGGACAGCAACATTGAGGGGCCGTAGGGAACTCTGCCCAGATCCAACACTAACCCTTCATTTAAGCTGTCCTTTAATACAGGGGCCCCCCAATCTTTGGGGGCACCATGGACCGGTTCCATGGAGAGAGGTTTTTCCAAGAAAACATGGTTTTGCCTGGTTTTGTGTGCTGCCTACATCTCACAGATGGGGGCTTCACTTGTTCACGACCCGGTTTCTGGCATGCCGTGGACCAGCGCCGGTCCCTGGACCGGGGGTTGGGGACCCTTACTTTAATATCCTTTTAAAAAAAACAATTGTGATCTTGAAACTGACCTGAAATGTACAGGTAGTACTTTAGACCACCATTGGCTCCTTTGATTCCCCCCATTCATGATGCCTGATGCAAGTATTTTATTTATTTATTTATTTATTTATTTATTTATTTATTTATTTATTTATTTATTTATTTATTTATTTATTTATTTATTTATTTATTTATTTATTTTATCACATTTAAGGTGTGGAACTTGCATTGTGCTGTTATGAGAGCCAGCTGGGTCTCTAATGCAAGGGTATCCAAAACTTGGCAACTTTTAAGACTTGTGGACTTCAACTCCCAGAATTCCCCAGCCAGGAGTTGAAGCCCACAAGTCTTAAAGTTGCCACGTTTGGAGAGACCTGGTCTAGTGGTCTCCCCTAGGCTGTGAGTTCTAATCCCATTTTAACCTATGGAGATTCTCAGTCATCCAGGTCAGAGGTCCCCAACCTTTTGGGCACCAGGGTCCGGTTCCGTGGAGAGAGGTTTTTCCGCGGACCGGAGGATGCGTGGTTTTGTGTGCTGCCTGCATGCCGTGGGTGGGGCTTTGGTTGTTTGTGCAGCCCAGTTACTGGCATGCTGTGGCCTGATACTAATCCACGACCAGGGGTTGGGGATCCCTGATCCAGGTCATACAGTTATTCCAAAGGTGCTTTTTCACAAAAATCTTCAGAGTCCTAGTGGACAATCACTTAAATATGAGCCAGCCGTGTGCTGCAGCTGCCAAAAAAGCCCACACAGTGCTAGGCTGCATTAACAGAGAGAGAGACTCAAGATCACGTGAAGTGTTAATACCACTTTACAAGGCCTTGGTAAGGCCACACTTGGAATACTGCATCCAGTTTTGGTCACCGCAATGTAAGAAAGATGTTGAGACTCTAGAAAGAGTACAGAGAAGAGCAACAAAGATGATTAGGGTACTGGAGGCTAAAACATATAAGGAACGGTTGCTGGAATTGGGTATGTCTAGTTTAACGAAGAGAAGGACGAGGGGGGGACATGATAGCAGTGTTCTAATATCTCAGGGGCTGCCCCAAAGAAGAGGGAGTCAAGCCATTCTCCAAAGCGCCTGAAGGCAGGACAAGAAGCAATGGGTGGAAACTAACCAAGGAGAGAAGCAACCTAGAACTAAGGAGAAATTTCCTGACCGAACAATTAACCAGTGGAAGCGGTGAATGCGCCAACACTGTTTAAGAAGAGACTGGACAGCCATTTGTCCAAAATGGTGTAGGGTTACCTGCCTGAGCAGGGGGTTGGACTTGATGACCTCCAAGGTCCCTTCCAATTATTATTATTATTATTATTATTATTATTATTATTATTATTGTTATTGTTATTGTTATTGTTATTGTTATTGTTATTGTTATTATTGTTATTGTTATTGTTATTATTAATCTCCTTTTAGGCACAAAAGCTTACCTGGTGACTTTGGGCCAGTTACTCTCTCAGCCCAACAGTGTTGTTGTCCTTGTGGGGGGGAAACAGGAGGAAGAATGAATATCAGTTCCCATTTCCCCCCTGGAATTTATTGCTAACCACAATAAAGGCAAGGAACAAGCAAGCAAAGCATGCGCGTTTCATCATCCTTGAAGGAAACCCCAACAGCCTTGTATTCTTAACGTCCGCAGTGCAAAAACGCGTTAAAACAAACCGAGGGCGAAAAAAAGGAAAAAAAAATAGTTGGCACCTGCCTTAAAGTTGCCAAGGACGAGAAAACCCCGCCCTGAGGACTAGCCGCTTCTGCAAGCTAGGACGTTTCCAGGGGAGGGGATGGCCGCGATGCGAACTTTTCATCACTTCCCTTCTTTTTCCTGGCTCCTTCATTCCGCCGCTGCTGCGTCACTCTCCGAAACTTCTCTCTTTCTCAAAAAAATGAGAGACGTGATGCCCGGGATGGGGCCGGGCCAGCTGGAGGAGGAGGGTGGATTTCAAACATAAGCAGAGCGCGAGAAGGAAGGAACTGCAGTGTCTATTTCTCTCTCTCTCTCTCTCTCCCTTCGCTTTGCTCCCTTCGCTTTGCGGATTGACCAGCCTGCTCCTACCGGTACCTACATCGTTCCGGCTCCTCTTCTGCACCCCGAACCGATGAAGCGCTTTTGGACCGGCGTTTTGTTCTCCTTGGTGGTGACAGAAGGTAAAAAGCAAAAAAAAAAAAAAAAAAAAAAAAAAAAAGGAAGGAAGAAAATGAAAAAGAGGAACGGAGGGAGGGCGGCGGTGGGAGGCGAACCCTTCTGTGTATTGTCTTTTGTGAAGAGGCTGGAAATGAAAGCTGGATCTGCCCCGAATGAGTTTCGCTCTGGAGCTTTCAAAATTGTAACTTTTTTTTATGATCTGGGGAAAGGGGGGGGGAATCGATCTGGCTGATGCCAGAGCAGGTTCGGAGGCAGGGGAGAAAGAAGCAGAATTGTAGTTTGGTTTCTTCCCCCCCCCACCACCACCACCCCATCCTTGTCTCTTTATTCTCAATGGGAAGTAGTTCCTAATTGGTGATGGTTAGGATTTGGACTGCAGAAATGCAGAGGGGCCGCTAGAGAGCAGCGCAGAGTTGGCACTTTGGTGTGCCTCGTTGACTGCTTCCCCTAGTGGCCGTTGAGATTATGGCAGGGGAAAGAAAGGTTTTGGGGTTTTTTTTTTTTCTAATCTTGAGGGTCTTCATCAGAGGCAGGTATTCGAGAGAAGAACAATTAACCAGCAAGACTCTAACCCTGCAGTCTTAGGCTGTTGTAAGATGCCTGGTTTATTTATTTATTTATTTATTTATTTATTTATTTATTTATTTATTTATTTATTTATTTATTTATTTATTTATTTATTTATTTATTTATTTATTTATTTATTCATGCATTTATTTATTTATTTATTTATTTATTTATTTATTTATTTATTTATTTGTTTTAAAAATGTTTCTTTAGTGAAACAATGAACAACTCAACAGTGATCAAGCACAGATCGGTTTGTTCTTTTATAGGACAATGCAAAAGGGAAAAAAATAGCAGCTAAAAATAATTGATCACTCACTTCCCCCCTTTCCCATGCAATTTATATATAGGTGGCTAGAAAATGTGAAACCTCGGCAATTTTAAGAGATGTGGAATTCCCTAGCAAGCGTGGCTGAGAGGAAAAAAAAACAAACAAAACGCTTGATCTAATGCCTTTCCAAAAATGGAAAAATATTTATAAATTTCAATCTGCCTGACTCTTTTCAGAAAGTCCCAAATGCTAGGGCTGCACTTAGTAAATCATGGATAATGGCCTCATGCAGTGATGTAAAAAAAAAAATGGATACCAGCCTCCTGAATTTTTCTTGTAGCTCTAGAGACCTGCAAAAGGGTAGGGCCAAATATTTTTGCCGTTGTATTTTTGTTTTGTATTGTTTTATTTTAACCTGGTTGTGGGCATTAAGTGACCAGGCTTATCAGCCGCAAACTGGCATTTCTTCAAGATCACAGAACTTGCATCATAAAATCACAGTGCAAAAATCCACTTCTGAAATACTTACGTGAGACATCACGAAAAGTTGCTAAAGGGAGCTGAACTGGTGATGCCTATTTCATTGTTGGCTGATCTCCTTTCCCATAGTTGCCCACTTAAGGAATAAAAAGGTGTCTTAATCTTTTTAAAGCACCCATTTCATCCATAACCCCAGATAAACATGGCTCAATGGTAGTAACTGTGAGAGGGATCTCGGAGTCCTAGTGGACAATCCTTTAAATAGGAGCCAGCCATGTGATGCAGCTGCCAAAAAAGCCAACACAGTGCTAGGCTGCATTAACAGAGGGATAGAATCAAGATCACGTGAGGTGTTAATACCACTTTACAAGGCCTTGGTAAGGTCACACTTGGAATACTGCATCCAGTTTTGGTCGCCATGATGTAAAAAAGATGCTGAGACTCTAGAAAGAGTACAGAGAAGAGCCACAAAGATGATTAGGGGACTGGAGGCTAAAACATATTAAAGGAATACAGGAATTGGGTATGTTTAGTTTAATGAAAAGAAGGACGAGGGGGGACATGATAGCAGTCTTCCAATATCTCAGGGGCTGCCCCAAAGAAGAGGGAGTGAAGCTATTCTCCAAAGCACCTGAAGGCAGGACAAGAAGCAATGGATGGAAACTAAACAAGGAGACAAGTAACTTAGAAATAAGGAGAAACTTCCTGACAGTTAAAACAATTAACTAGGGGAACAACCTGCCTCCAGAAGCGGTGAATGCTCCAACACTGGAAGTTTTTAAGAAGAGACTGGACGGCCATTTGTCTGAAATAGTATAGGGTTTCCTGCCTGAGCAGGGGGTTGGACTAGATGACCTCCAAGGTTCCTTACAACTCTGTTATTCTGTTACTCTTCTAACAGTTGTTGCCCTCCAGTGCTACTCATGTAGTGGAAACAACGACTGCCAGGAAATTGAAACATGTAAAGAGCACCAGAAGATGTGCAAGACCACCGTCATGACCATAATCAATCGTAAGTTTTTGGGAGGGGGGGAAGGGGGGTCATGATAGGGAAAAAAGAGTGGGAGAGAAACCCACCCATGGCTGATCCAGGCTGGATAGAAAAACAGAATAACAGAGTTATTTATTTATGCTGATTTATTGTTCTGCTTTGTGCAAAATTAACAGGATGCAACATGCTCAGAAAAACCTGGACCTTTTCTATCTGAATTAGAAATATATATTATACTCACATGTTCCAGATATATCAATTATATTAGCCATATGAGGGATGCTGAAGCATTCAGAGCTATGTGGTCAACTTTCCTGACTTGAACACAATTATTATTAAGGATAACCTGAGTTATCTCTCTTAATTTAAGGACAACTAACAGGTCACAAAGTATTATTTCAAGATCGGAAAGTTTTGCATACTCCTTTTACATGTGCGTGTGCACATGTGCACACACACACACACACACAAACATTTGTTTTTTTAAAAAAAATAGGGCTCTGACACAAGGGCATAAATACTGCGGTATCAGATGTTTCAGAGCATTCCTCTCTCTGGTAACTTTTCATAGCAATGGTAAATTTAGGTAACACTCACTTCTCCACTGTTGTGTGAAGCTCAGCGAAGTTATCACGGAGTGTGGCTGCTTGATGCCCTAGCAGGAGAATCCCACTGTGTTCACTGCTGACATAGGAATCGTAGCTCTGGAAAGAACAATGCAAAAAAAAAAAAAAAAAAAGACTAGCACACAGTAGATTCCATCACTTTTAACGTTTTATTGATGGAGACTAGCAAAAGAAGTCACCCATGCTACTAATAATTACTATTTTAAAGCAGTGGAGGGTCTCCAGCACGGGCACCCCACTGGCTAGGGGGGTATGAGATCACCAACACATTTCGCCACCAGTAGCATCTCCCCTCCCCCCCGCCCCAAGACATTTTCATAGCAATATTTAAGAAGGTTGTGAAGTGAAAGATAGGAAGAATCCACATTAAAAATGGGGAGCCAATTTTGTATGTATGAGCTGGCAAGCCTGTCATGCAGTGGTGGGATTCAGCCGTTTCGCACCACTTCGGCAGAACCGGTAGCTAATTTTTTGTTGGCTCAGGAAAATTCTGGAAGTTGAAGTCCACGAGTCATAAAAGAGCCAAGGTTGCCTACCCCTGACCTATTTGAATCCCACCACTCCTTCCTTGCTTCCTTCCTTCCTTCCTTCCTTCCTTCCTTCCTTCCTTCCTTCCTTCCTTCCTTCCTTCCTTCCTTCCTTCCTGTGGTGGGATTCAGCCAGTTTGCACCGCTTCGGCAGAACCAGTAGCTAATTTTTTGTTGCTCAGGGCCGGAATGGACATCCGGAAGCAGCATCCATACAGAGAACCAGTTGTTCACCTATTTGAATCCCACCACTACTGTCACGGCTAGAGTTGTGTATCTGCCTTTCTCTTCCTCCGTTGTCCTGCAGGACACAAGATCACCCCCTACTTCCTCAAGGGTTGTGACGTAAGTGGAAAGCCAAATAATTCCATCTCACACCTTCTGGGCCATCGACTTGTGTTTCTGGCAGAGGAACATTGTGAAACCGATCTGTGCAACAGTGGTGTTCCCAAGGAAGTACCCAGAAGTATGTACCGTATATATTTGAGCATATAGGAGCTTTATTAGATGGGGAAGAAATGGAGGTAGTGACAGATTTTATCTTCCTGGGCTCCTAGATCACCTCAGATGAGGATTGCAGCCAAGAAATTAAAAGACGCTTGCTCCTGGGGAGGAAAGCTATGGCAAATTTAAACAGCATACTAAAAAGCAGAGACATCACCCTGCCAACAAAAGTACCTATAGTCAAGGCCATGGTTTTCCCAGTTGCAATGTATGGCTGTGAAAGTTGGACCAAAAGAAAGGCCGAGGGCCAAAGAATGGAGGCCTTTGAACTATGGTGCTGGAGGAGACTCCTGCGAGTCCCCTGGACTGCAAGGTGACCAAACCGGTCAGTCCTAGAGGAGATCAACCCTGATTGCTCTTTGAAAGGCCAGATCCTGAAGTTGAAACTCAAGTACTTTGGCCACCTAATGAGAAGGAAGGACTCACTGGAGAAGAGCCTGATGCTGGGAAAGATGGAGGGCAAGAGAAGAAGGGGACGACAGAGAATGGGGTGGCTGGATGGAGTCACTGAAGCAGGAGGCGTGAGTTTAAGTGGACTCCAGAAGATGGTAGAGGATAGTAAGGCCTGGAGGAATGTTGTCCATGGGGTCGCGATGGGTCGGACATGACTTCGCAACTAACAACAACAATAACTGTCAAGAGTGATTCACCTTTTCATCTAGATTTTCTGTTTTGCTCATATCTTGACAATGGAGCTCAAAACTGGGAGATATAAGGTCTAGGCCAGGGGTAGGCAACCTTGGCTCTTTTATGACTTGTGGACTTCAACTCCCAGAATTCCTGAGCCAGCCACGACATAAAAGAGCCAAGGTTGTCTATGCAATGGAGAGCCCAAGGTCAGATCTGAAAGGGGTTTAGGACGTGCAAGATGCCTAGAGACTCTGGCATAATAATATTGATTAATGTGTGCAAGAATATACAAAGACTCATTCACTGTTTCAACTGTTTGTCGTTTTTCTCCTGGACAGTGAGGGATATAATCCGTGTCCGAGGCCGCAGAGAAAACATCCTGAGTTGCTATTCTTGTACAGCTGCTGATAACACTTGTAACAACTCCAGTCTCACACAGATGAATTGTTTCTGGCCCCAGGAAGAGTGTGTGGATATCACCTCCTTGACAGATCCAGAAGGTGGGTCCCTGGCTTCTTCCGAGGTGCAATTTCTTGGCTGCTTCTTCCTCTGATCTCCTTGTTTCATACAGGAAATAATTTTATTAATTTTACCTTTTTGCCTTTTCATTTTACATTTACCCTTCAGCTCCAGTCGGCTTAAATCCCAGAGATACTCTAAATAACTGGACAATTGAAGCTTCCTGTACTTGCACGTTAAACATGTCCACCAACTTACTGAAACCTCTAGGTCAGCGGTTCTCAACCTGTGGGTCGTGACCCCATTTGGGGTCGAACGACCATTTCACGGGGGTCGCCAAACACCGCAGTCCACCATTTTTTTTCCCTTTTCCCCTCGGCCGGCGCAGGGGGCAGCACCGTGCATGCACGGGGTAGCACCGAGCATATGCGATGCAGGCCATTGCGCCGCGCATGTGTGATGCGCCCACCGCGCCACACATGTGCGATGTGGCCCGTCGCGCGCACTGCGCATGCGCAATTTGGGCCGTCGTGTGCGCGCCGCGCATGCACGATTCGGGCCGTCACGCCGCACATGCACAATTCAGGCCGTCGCGCGCATGCCACGCATGCGTGATGCGGGCCGTCGCGCGTGCGCTGTGCAGGCACGATTCAGGCCGTTGCGCCACGCATGTGCGATTTGGGCCGTCGCACCACGCATGCGCGATGCGGGCCGTCGCGCGCGCGCCGCACATGCATGGCACAATTCGGGGTCTCGGCCTGAAAAAGGTTGAGAACCGCTGCTCTAGGTCTAAAAGAGTGATTTGTGGGGAACCATTTTAAACAAATCCAATCTATATACATTTAATAAATAAACAAAATGCACAGGTAGTCCTTGAGTTACAAGGACCAGCTGTAATTTATTACGAGTCTAGCTTTGGCAACCCATTCACTGCAGCATATATGACAGACAGTCTGAGTTCAACATAAGATGAATGAATTTAGATCCAGGAAATAAATACACACACACACACACACACACACTTTTTAATTGATCAAAGAAGTTTTTTGTGCAATATCTCATTTATTTATTCATTCATTTTATATAGCTGCCCAGGATATGATCAACCATCCTGTTTTTGGCCGGACGAAAGCTTAGTGATTCTTCTTAACCACAGGCTTGTTTATATTAAACAGGCTGGTTTATCATATCCTTGTGTTCATTTTTTCTTTTATTTGTTAATATATATGTTTGTGTGTGTGTGTGTGTGTGTTTTCTGAGGTTTTCGCTGGTGTTTGTATGTAGGTCTTTGGTTATTCGGGTTTTCTCCCGCGTAAAATTGGAAGTGTCTTGGCGACATTTCCAAGACACTTTGCCAAGACATCGCCAAGACACTTCCAATTTTACATGGGAGAAAACCCGAATAACCAAAGGTGTGTGTGTGTGTGTGTGTGTGTGTGTGTGTGTAGGTCTTTGGTTATTCAGGTTTTCTCCCGTGTAAAATAGGAAGTGTCTTGGCGATGTTTCGATGGACTCTCATTCGTCATCTTCAGGCTGGTGTTTTCGGCTTCATGCTTCTAGGAAACACTGGTCAAAACATAGACTATGCAAAATACATTTAAGCAGAATTCACCCCACCCAGAAAGCTACAAAACTGACCAAAATTAAAGCCAACCAGGCTTTGCATGTTTGTAAGTGGAGCTGTTGCAATTAACCAAATTGAAAGGAAGGGGCAAATATAGCCCAAGCAAAATGTATTTAGGGGTCTCTGTGAATTTGTAGTAACCTTTTTAAAATGTTCAAATTTCCAGCAGTTTAAAGGACAGCTTAATTGTGTAGCATTCACCTCCCACCCACCCACCTCACCAAATAAATATATTGTGTAATCATTAGCATTTTACTCCCCCATTCTCAGAATGGTGTGATGTCTACTAAGACGATGAAATAGCTCACAGCCAGCACTATTGTGCCGAATAATAAAGTCATTTTTTGCCCTCTGTATGTGGAGATTAAAATTAGCATTTCACTCCCCCGTTCTCAAAACTGTGGTGTTCTTGTTTGGGCTGATGGGCTCTAGTAAGAAGGTAAATCAACTCTCCCAGCTTTGCTGTGCAGAATAATACAGTCAATATTTTTTGCCATAAAAGGCTTGACAATTTTACATTTCAAATGAGATGGTTTAGAGCAGGGGTAGGCAACCTTGGCTCTTTTATGACTGGTGGGCTTCAACTCCCAGAATTCCTGAGCCAGCATGGCTCAGCATGGAAACCTCTCCCTTTCCCCTCAGCGTGGCTGGCTCAGGAATTCTGGGAGTTGAAGTCCACCAGTCATAAAAGAGCCAAGGTTGCCTACCCGTGGACTAGACACTAGAAGACCTTCAAGGTCCCTTCCAATTTTGTTGTTCTGTTAGGGCAGTGGTGGGGAACCTATGGCACGGGTGCCAGAGGCCGCATTCAGAGCCCTCTCTGTGGGCACGGGTGCCGTCGCCCCAGTCCTAGGCCTTCAGCTGAGTTTTATAAAACCTTTTCACTTTAGGCCTCCACCACCGTGTGCAAAAAAAAAAAAAAGGTTCAATCAGTCAATTTCAACTTCTCGCGGGGGGGAAAAAAAGATCTTGCAAAGTTGGAACTGATTGATTGAACTTTTTAGTTCCACCCAGTCTGCCGTTACCACCGCAGCCACGCCCACCCAATGGGCCACACCCACCTGGCACCCATCGATGCATAAGTGGGTTTTGGGTTGCAGTTAGGGCACTCGGTCTCTAAAAGGTTCCCGGTCATTGTGTTAGGGAATCTCAACTCATGGAACAGGGTGTCCCCTGGAGGCCACAAACACATTTACACCATTATTTTTCCATCCCACTGGTAGAATTTCCCAAGGACCAAGAACGTATCAAGGGCTGTGGCCAGCTTTCTCACTGCCAGGATGCTCTGGGCTTCCAAAATCACAAGAGTTTCTACATGATCAACTGTTGTAACTCCAGCTGGTGTAACAAACACGTGCAAGGTAGGTCATCATCATGACAACGTCATTTTAGAGTGGTAAAAGAGGTTTTAACTGACTGTTGGGGAATGGTCTTTGCCAATCCTTCCGTTCCCCACCGATCAGTTAGAACTGAAGATGCTTCTTGGATGAGAAGTGAGATGTTTTCAAGGGGAAAAAAATCTGGAATGCCCACTTGCCTTTTGGAATATGGACGTTTGGGACTTGGCATGTTGTGCATACCCAACTAATTATGGTATATTCCATTGTCATGGGCAGCAACACTTCGCTTAATACAGGAGGGGAACGAATTCACAGAGTTTGCCTCTATTTGCAGATTACAAGAAGGCTCCCTTGCCCTTGAATGGGGTCACGTGCCACAGCTGCGAAGGAAACACGACTCACGGTTGTGCCCCAGATAACATCACAACGGTGCAATGCCGAGGCCCCATGACTCAGTGCCTAGAAGCCTTGGGAACCCACGGTGAGTCAGTTGTGAAAAATTCCTCTTGTTCCTTCTCTAAGACAGTTAAGTGTTAATCCGCAGAGGGAGAGCAAGGAGAAAGGTTTAGAAATAAATTTACAGAAATCATGAGCCCCCTTCAGATGGACTAACTAAGAGTTTCAAGCTGGCTTCAGAGTGGGGTGGAGACTCTTGTCTTTTTCCGACGATCCAAATTCTTTTGGGTCATCCCTGTTGGTGGACGAAGACAATTTCTGAATCTACCAATTTATCAGAATGGTGTTCACCAGTGTTTCTTAATTTTGGCAAGCTGAAGATGTGTGGATTTCAATTCTCAGAATTCTGGTTGGCTGGGGAATTCTGAGAGTTGAAGTCCACATGTCTTCAGCATGCCAAGGTTAAGTCCATCTTCCCTTAAGCTCTCAGAGCAGAGAGAGATGGTTGCCCGTCATGTACAATTCTGACAGATTCCATATAACCACTGAATGAGCTGTATATAGTCATCTGAAGAGCAAAGATTCATGAATTCAGTTCAAGGGTTTAAAAGCCCTAGAACAGCACTTCTCAACCATGGCAACTTTTAAGAGAGGTGGACTTCAACTCCCAGAATTCTCCAGCAGGCCATGCTGGCTGGAGAATCCTGGGAGTTGAAGTCCACCCATCTTAAAGTTGGCTGACTGGAGAATCTTGGGAGTTGAAGTCCACCCATCTTAAAGTTGGCTGACTGGAGAATCTTGGGAGTTGAAGTCCACCCATCTTAAAGTTGGCTGACTGGAGAATCATGGGAGGTGAAATCCACCCATCTTAAAGTTGGCTGGTTGGAGAATCCTGGGAGTTGAAGTTCACCCATCTTAAAGTTGGCTGGCTGGAGAATCCTGGGAGTTGGTCCACCCATCTTAAAGTTGGCTGACTGGAGAATCATGGGAGGTGAAGTCCACCCATCTTAACGTTGGCTGGCTGGAGAACCTGGGAGTTGAAGTCCACCCATCTTAAAGTTGCCATGGTTGAGAAACACATCTGCCAAATCCCATACTGGATGAAACTGGTTATGTAGTCTCTGCCTCCTTGTGGTCAGCAGAACAGGGGGCATGACATAATGTTAATATCAACACTGCAAATATTGTATATTCTTGCTTTGACAATATGCAGAACTGTCTGGTGTTTCTGGGATTAATACAGAGCAGAAGAGGGTGGAGGTAAAGCCCGGGGGAAAGAAAGAGGAAGGAAACCTTTGACCTTCACACTAATTGGATAATGTGATATATGACAGCTAATTTAGGGAGGGAACATGCTGATAAATTAACTGCTCAGAGGAAGAGAACTTAGATCTTAGCATAAAGACTCAGTTATGCCTGTGCCGACATTTTGAATCAATAAAAGACTTTTAGGATAACAAATGCCTGGAAGTTCTTTGAAGTGTTTCATTTGCCGGAACCATAACAGTTAACATCTATCTCTCCCCTTGAGCATTTAAAGGAAAATGAACTGTATGTGCCATTCAGATATCTTCTGCTTCCTCCATTATATTGTACAATCGTATCCTTCCATGGTATGGTCCAACTGGGAAAGGAAGCCTCAGTTTCTCTTTTGCTTTCTCCCTCACTTAGGCATCTCTGGCAACAATTCAGTCATCAAAGGTTGTGCTTCCCCATCCTGGTGCGACAGCCCCTACACCTCCATCTACAAGAATCTGGGCGGCGTAGAGACCCACTGCTGTGCTAATAATCTATGCAACAGCTGGATCATCGATGGACAGCTGAAAGCATCTCCAAGGAGCCAAGCCAGCCAGTTCACCTTGGCCCAACACACTCTTATGTCAACGGGTGTTCTGCTTTTTACAGTTTTTCTTCTTTCTTAAGAAAGCTCAGGGACTTCGAACTGTGGCCTTTTGCACTCTCCCCAATATTTAATGCAGCTGGGAATAACTAGGGGGGGTTCCTGTTGAGCGCCCCTACTTAGGCACACCGTATACCTCACACCATTAAAGAGACCACCATCCCTACCAAACCAGGGGTGAAGAGACCACAGTCTTGGGGACCAAAGAGTACGTGTTCCAAGCACTCACGAGCCTCTGCACCTTCTCCCCTCCCTTTTTCAAAATGGTCCTTAGCCAAGCTATCCATGCTGACTTGAGAGTATTTATTTTTTTCTTGACTAAACACAGGTAGTCCTTGATCTATGACCACAGTGGAGGTCAACCTTCCTGTGGCTAAGGGGGACCTTCGTTAAGTGAGTTTGGCCCCCATTTTACCCTCTTTGTTGACGCCACGTTTGTTAAGTGAATCCCTTGCCAATCTTAAGTTAATAACAGGATGGTGAAGTCCCTCCGGCTTCCCCAGTGACTTTGCTTGCCAGAAGGTTGCAAAGCAGGGTCACATGACCCCGGGACACTGCAAGTGTCGTAAATATGAATCAGTCACCAAGCGTCTGAATTTTGATCGTAGGACACCCCCACCCCCACCCCCGGGGATGCTACGACACTCATAAGTGTGAAAAATGGTCGTCATTTTTTTTCAGTGCCATCGTAAATTTGAACGGTCACTAAATGAACTATTGTAAGTCGAGGACGACCTGTAAGATGCCCCAGCAGCCAGATCAGTATGGATAGCTTGGTGAGAATTAAGTTACGTGTTGTGAAAGAAGGCTAGTGGCTAGGTTCATGCTCTGTGACATCTTAATTTTCTGCTCAACAGGAGCAATGAATGTAAGTTAAGGCTGCTGAATTATAGCAAAAGTGCTGGATACCCATTTTGTGGGGGAAATCCTTATTTTTCATAGCCCGCCAAACAGGACGCCATGAAATTCCACATTCCTCTTATTTATTTATACCTTCTTGATGCTATGAAGGACTCTCGTAAGCTAAATCCGTGCAGATTTAGCCCTGTGGTCTTTTAAAAACTGGGTGGGGCGCTAAAGAGTCAGCCCTGCCTTACCTACAAAGTTTGACTCATTGTTGACACCAGGAATTTACACAAGAAACAGCTGTTTTCCTCTTTTAGAAGTTTATTAGCCGTATGGAATGGTTTCTTCCTGTTATTTTATTTTATATATCTATTTATGTTAATAAAATATTTTTCTAATGTTCAAAATGCATCCTTGTGGGCTGACTATATTTTAATCCAGTTAACACTACAGACAGTTGCGCTTTCTAGATGGAGGATAGGAAAGAGATTTAGATGCCAAAGTACCAATAAAGGAGGATATTTGTAGATTTAGGGTTGAAGCGAGGGGTCCTGGCTGCTGTCTGAGCTTGGTGGTTTTGTTGCAGACATTTCATGACCCAACTAGGTAACATCATCAGTGCCAGATGGAGGAGGGAGGGAGGAGGAGGAAACCACTACGAGTGTGGGGTCCTTGTGCTCTGTGAGTTTGCTTGTTTTGTTGCAGATATTTCATGACCCAAACTGACATGTTCAGTGCTAGTCAGATGCCAAAGTTTTCTCCTTCCCATGAGAGTGAGTGAAGAAAACCCACTTGTTTTTTTCCAAGATAGTTTTTTTCCAACATAATAGACTAGACTAGACTAGAACAGAACAGAACAGAACAGAGGAATGAAGGAGAAGAATAGAATAGAATAGAATAGAATAGAATAGAATAGAATAGAATAGAATAGAATAGAATAGAATAGAATAGAATAGAATAGAATAGAATAGAATAGAATGGAATGGAATGGAATGGAATGGAGTGGAGTGGAGTGGAGTGGAGTGGAGTGGAGTGGAGTGGAGTGGAATGGAATGGAATGGAATGGAATGGAATGGAATAGAATAGAATAGAATAGAATAGAATAGAATAGAATAGAATAGAATAGAATAGAATAGAATATATGGAATGGAATGGATTGGAATAGAATAGAATAGAATATATGGAATGGAATAGAACAGAACAGAACAGAACAGAACAGAATAGAATAGAATAGAATAGAATAATCACTGTTTCAGTGCCGTTGTACCTAAATGAACTATTTTTTTTGATATTGTTTTTTTTTAATTATAAAAATTCTTTTATTAAAACAATCAACATTGAACATAAAAACATATTATGCAGCAATCATCATGGCACCTGATATACAACACTAAGTATTAGTCTTTGAAAACGTCTGAATTAGTAGGCCTTTTTCCCTCCCTCACGTCTAGCCTCAACTATACTCCTGTTACACTTTGTTTGTTTGGTGTTTCTCTTATCTGGTTCAATATTAATGTGATCAACATTAAGCATAAGATCCTATTGCTAAGCAATCATCCTAGAACATAGCATACAACATTAGGTATTAATCTTTGTAAACATCTGTTTTAGTAAACGTTCTTCCCTCCTCCCTTCCATCTTCAAGTATACTCCGAATACATTTTGTTTGATTGGTGTTTCTCTTATATATGGTCTATCTACTGTATCTAGTCTATCGCATATTGTTCGTTTGCGCTTCTGAATTGACTTCATCCCATGCCACTAGAGGGCACACATTTCATGTGACTTTGTTCCATGAATATATTTAGGTTGGTATCTGAACATAGATCATTTTAACATTTATATTTTATTGTGTTTTACTAATCTAGATGAAACGTGAATGTATATTGCTAGTCCATGTATGGTAAGCCATACGCTAAATAAATAAATTTAGCTTATCCTTTTATTGTACACATTCTAAAAGTATATTGTTGAATAGAATAGAATAGAATAGAATAGAATAGAATAGAATAGAATAGAATAGAATAGAATAGAATAGAATAGAATAGAATAGAATAGAATAGAATATCTTTACTGTCATTGTGTAACTCACAACAAAATTAAGTGCTATCTACAGTGCACACTATACATAAGTAAAAACCACAAATAAGAACATATATGCACACATCCTTCACATTCTATTCACCATTGCGCTGCCCGTAATATTGCACTTTGATGTTGCACTATGCAGTAGTATTTAATATGGTTACAGCTCTGGGATAAAAACTATTTACTGGGGATAGTACAGTATCTAATTCCATAATCAACTGCGATAAAGCTAAAATTTTCTATGCATAGACATAGACATCTGTAGAACTGTTTTTTTTTCCTTTCATTTTTTGTGATGTCTTTAATGCTTTAAGAAAATCTCAGGTCACTGTGGTATCATCTGGAACCATCATGTGCCATCGAATAATCATTTTTCACAGAACCAATGGCAGAAATGCTTCCTATGTAAGAAGCAATAGAATAAGCAGCATTTAATTAACTGAATTTTAATTTTAGTCAAATTAAGGATTTCCATGGCTCTACCCTCTTTTAGTCAAATGTTAATTTATTTGTGTTTGATGTTCATTGCATAGTCAACCAGATGTTCAGACTGGATGTGCCATTTTTGTCCACCTGTTGACAAATCCAGTCCTTCCCACAACCTGGGATAGGCAGATGTAGATGTTTGATGGTGATACAGATATTTTCGCAGGATGTAAGCTGTTCCAAGTAAAGCTGCCTTTCGCAATTGACCGATGGTGAATTTGTCAATTAGTAACCCAATAACTGTTGCAGTTTTAGATTTAATGAAGGGTTAGAGGTAATGAGAATCAAAATTACCACCATGATTCAAATGAACAGTGTGCCTATATTGTAAAGACATTTTACAAACCAGGAACAAAAAGTGAAATGTGTCCCATTTCGGAAAGACACTTAAAATTAACCTTTTCAATGTTGTTATTCTTCTTTTCTGATTCACTGCCAGATAATGACAGTTCTTGGGACACTCTGTAATTAGAGTTATCAGTTTAAAGCATAAAGCAAAGAGATTTCAACATTAGATAGAAAGGAGACTTGCTGGGTGAGTTTGGGCTGGTGTCTTTGGTGCTCTCTGAGGTTGGTTGTTTCCTTGCAGATGTTTCACTATGCACCTAGACACAATTATCAACGCAAGTGTGGTTGGATGCACATAGACACTTAGAAATAAACCTATCTACACCCTGTTCGAAAGAGACAATAAAAAAGCTAAGAAGGAAACAAACAAAAAAAAACCAAGAACAAAATGACCACATTCTCTCAAGCAGTCAACACCTAAAATAAGTTACAGGGATTAACTCTAGGCAAACAATGCCCTAATCAAAGAACTAACTACCAAGGAGAAAAACTCCGCCAACATTGGCAGGGCAAGCTACTGTATATAAACAAGAAGCAAACCCCACACTCATTAACACTGATGACGTTACCTAGTCGGGTAATGAAAGGTCTGCAAGCAAACAATGATTAGGGAGCACCAAGGACTCCACAGTTCTCTGAACCAGGGCTCTTCAACCTTTTCACCCATTGTACCACTTTTAGGATATGGCAATATCCGAGTACCACCAGTCGCCTAGCAAGGGGTCAAAAACATGACGACCAAAAAAAAAAAAAGGAAAAAAAGTGATGTACAGGTAGTCCTCAACTTACAACAGTTCACTTAGTGACTGTTCAAAGTTACAATGGCACTGAAAAAAGTGCCCACCCCCCAAGCCACAGCCAAGCAAGACACCTGCCTGCCCATCCAGCGACGCTCTTCCTCCTGTCCGAGGTTTACATTGTTGTGAGCATTTCTGTTGAGGATTGGCAGCGGGGGTGGGGTGGGGGGGTTTGGTTTTTATTTCCCCCATCTGCTGGGTGGTTGCAGAAGGTTTTGGTCACTTCACATGACCCTGGGACTCTGTGACCGTCATAAATATGAATCAGTTGCCAAGCATCTGAATGTAAATCACAAGACCTTGGAGAGGCTGCAACATTCCAGCTGATCGGCGCTTCTGGGCTCAGCAGAAGCGCCAGGATCAGCTCTGAGCTCCAGCTGGAACCTGTCACTGATCCTGGCGCTTCCACTGAGCCCTGACAGCCCCGAAGAAGCGCTGATCCTGGCGCTTCCACTGAGCCCTGACAGCCCTGCAGCTCCAGCTGTCTCTCGCTCAGGCTTGTGCGGTGCTGCCACTGGTTCAGCTCATTCCCCTCCCCTGCTACCACTTTTCTAGGATGTTCGCATACCACCTGCCAGGTGCCAATGTACCCCAGGTGATACCCGTACCACTGGTTGAAAAGCCCTGCTCTAACCTACCACACAAGGTCAGTTTTAAAATGAGAGTGAAATGCTTGAAGAGTTAAAGGCTATTGTGGCATGCATGCCTTCCAGAGATTATCAGAAAAAAGGTTCCATATAAATATGATGGCTATGCTAAACAGTTTTAGAAAATCATCTGTTCTTCACGTTGCTAAACTTGCAAATTTTTCCCGGTGTTATGTTAAACCTTTAAAGTCTTTTTTCCTTCCGAAAAAGTTCTTTTCAGCCCTCATCTCTTATTTTCTGGTTTCAAATGTAGTTCAGCACAGAATGAACAGATTCTCAGTCCTTACCAAGTACAGCGAAATACATCTCCCACACCAGGGTTAGTTCATTGTTAATGTTTAATAATATTAAAGAGCGTTGAATGGCCCCGGTAGCATTAACACCTCTGGGACTTGTTAAAAACCCGTTGATGCATAAAGGGGGAAAAAAGCCACTTAATAAGCGTACTAGAATTTGGAAAATTAGAAAAGTAGTAATCTGTTTTCGACGTGCATGGATAGAAACTCAAGTTTTCAGAGGCAAAAAAGGAACTAAAGACGAGTCTGCCCTGGGCCATAGGATTATTTTCACTTTGTGTTCCCCACTTCGTCTGTAGAACTGGGTGCTCTGAAAGTGAAAGAATGAATTAGAGCAGTGGTTCTCAACCTTTTTAATGCCGCGACCCCCAACCGGTCGTAAGTTGAGGACCCCCCCAACTGATCATAAGTCGAGGACTATTTCCCTGCCCGGGAGTGCCATGCATGCGTGGTGCCGCCCCCTGCACCGCCGAGGTGTAGCTGGCAAGGGGCAGCAACGGCGCAGGGCGACCACCGGCTGGGCCACCAGCTGGCCCAGCCCAAGAGAGGTAAGGCACCCGCCGGGCCCCACGCGCACCAGCAACCCTCCCTGCACCCGCCGGCCTCCCACCTCCCACCCCTGGACCTCTTTTACTTACATTTTTAGTAGTTGCTCAGCAGGGAGGGGTGGAAACTTCTACATAGCTCGCCTTCGCTGCAGACAACTTGCAGCACCGTTTGCAGACTGGGACTTTTGGCAGGCTCAGCAGGGCAGAGACAGCCTGGACAATTCCTACTGGCTTTTAAAAGCCAATAGAATTAGACTCTATTCAAGAGAGTCTGTTCTATTGGCTTTCAAAAGCCAATAGAATCAGAGGGAGTAGCACAGCTAAGGAAAAGGGGGGAAAATATGGCGGACTGCGTTGTTTGGCGAGCCCTGTGAAATGGTTGTTCGACCCCAAATGGGGTCGTGACCCACAGGTTGAGAACCGCTGAATTAGAGGCTGTTTGTACAACATCCGTTCTAAACAAAATTCCCAAAAGGTGGTTTTCCTTATCTGACTTCACAGTTCCAGTAACCCATTGCAGTTCCTGTTGGCTGCTGTTTGACCAAGGGCATCCTTGTGTACATTCCTGAAAATTAAGCCATCCGAGAATTGAAGAGGGTCTCAGCATCGCTTGTCTGGGATGGAAGGGGGGCACATGTGAGTGAAGGCATTGCTTGTGACACACAAACATACACACACCGCCTTTGCTATGCCCTTTACAGGAAGCCAAACTGCCCCCCCCCCGGCGTTTTATACAGAACGCAGAATAACAAATGTGGAAAGGACTGTGGAGGTCTTCTAAAGAGACCTTATACAGAACCATTTCAGACAAATGTTTGTCCAGTCTCTTCTTAAAAACCTCCAGTGATGGAGCACCCACAACTTCTGAAGGCAAGCTGTTCCACTAGTTAATTGTTCTCACTGTCAGGAAATTTCTCTTTATTTCTAGGTTGGTTCTCTCCTTGATTCCATCCCTTGCTTCTTGTTTTCCATCTATTGCTTCTTGTCTTCAGGTGCTTGGAGAATAAGTTGATTTTATGTCATTCATGAAGCTTTGGTCCTTGTATTTGGGACTTGGTGTCAAACCTGCCCATGAATGACTCTGAGTCAGCATCATCGTTTTTTTTCTCACTTTTTTCGGGTTTTCTCCCACGTAGAATTTGAAGTGTCTTGGCGACGTTTCGACGAAGTCTCATTCGTCATCTTCAGGCTGGTGCTTTCGGCTTCTGCTTCTAAGCAGAAGCCGAAAGCACCAGCCTGAAGATGACGAATGAGACTTCGTCGAAACATTGCATAAGATCCCATGACGCCACCTGGTAGCTGGTGTGGGAATAATGTGCAAATGAGCATAATTAAAAATGAGTTTTCACACCTCCCTTGGTCAGGACTAATGCATTCACCAGGAAAATAAAAATGTTATTAGAATAGACTAGAGCTGGAAGGGACCTTGGAGGTCTTCTAGTCCAGCCCCCTGCTCAAGCAGGAGAACCTATACCATCTCAGACAAGTGACTGTCTAGCCTCTTCTTAAAAACCTCCAGTGATGGAGCGCCCACGATTTCTGGAGGCAACTTCTGTTCCACTGGTTGATTGTCCTCACTGTCAGGAAGTTTCTCCTTAATTCCAGGTTGCTTCTCTCCTTGATCAGTTTCCAACCATTGTTTCTCATCCTTCTCTCTGGAGCTCTGGTGAATAATGTGAAACCCTCTGCCTTGTGGCAGCCCCTCAGATACTGGAACACTGCTATCATGTCGCCCCTGTTTCTTCTTTTCTTTAGACTGGCCAAACCCAAGTCCCACAGCCTTTCTTCATGTGTTTTAGTCTCCAGGCCTTTGGTCATCTTAGTTGCTCTTCTCTGAATTTTTTCCAAACTCTCAACATCTTTTTTGTGATATGGTGACCAAAATTGGCTGCAGTGTTCCAGGCGTGGTCTTACTAGGATTTTATAAAGCGGTACTAATACCTCGTGTGATCTTGATTCTATGCCTCTGTTTATACAACCCAGGATTGTATTAGTTTTTTTGGCTGCTGCTGCTACACACTGCTGACTCCTGGCCAAGTGATCGTCCACTAGGACTGCAAGGTCCCTCTCACAGTTGCTGTTTTTAAGGCAGGTCTCGCCCAATCTGTACTTGTACCTTTGATTTTTCCTGCCTAAATGTAAAACTTTGCTCTTCTCCACATTGAAACTCATTTTTTTTGGATAGGGCTCATTGTTCAAGTTTGTCAAGATCTTTTTGGATCCTGAGTTTGTCTTCTGGAGTGTTGACTACTCCTGTCAGTTTGGTGTCATCTGCCAAACTGGCAGAAGTAGCCAACACCCCAGAAGACAAACCCAGGATCCAAAAAGATATTGTTTTTTAACAAGCTATGAATCAACTTGCCACTTAGCACTTTAAACCATCATACTTTCCCCCATGCTAATGTGGGCTCAAGGCTGACTCAAACCATCCAGGGTTTCTTTTTACAGGCTTCTGGAGCTCACAATACATGTTGCACAATTTCCTGGACTATTGGTGTTAATCTGGGACAGGAAACAATAAAAACAGATGATCCAAGCAAGAGACGGGAAAATCACCAAGATTTTTTTTTTTTAAGGTAACGTAAAAAATATTATTTCTTTCCGGGCTGGTATAACAAGCTGAGCCCAACTAACAGGCAAGGATTGAATTATTATTAACAGGGACGCAAACATCATGAGAATCCTGCTATTTCAGAAAGAGTGGTAGAGCGAGCAGAATTTCAATTTTGCAATGTGAATCACACCAAACCTGACCTACCTTGTGAATTCAATCCAGTTTATAGCCTGATGCATTACAGCTTGTCCCCATTTAGCAATTGCACTTGGAACTAGAAACTTGGTCATTAAGAGAAGCAATTGCTAAGTGAAATCGTAATCATGCTTACAATCTTCCTTCAGCTTTCCTTATGAAAAAGCAAAGATTATAAGTGCAAGGATTGGTCTGCAAAGGTCATAAATGTGAGGATTGGTTGCAAAGTTCGTTTTTCATCATAACTTTTTATAACTCTGAACAGTAACTAAAAAAGGCAATCAAGAGCAGTCACTGAATGAGACTTCCTGTAATTTCTATTGCTATTTATTAGTTCATATTTATTGTCTCATCTAGCATGGATTCTCAAAGAGATTAACAAAAAGCAGAAATATATAAAAATGCAATGAATGCATAATTAAAATTAAAGCATGGAAGTGATTGAATCTCCTTGCCTTTTTGCTTTTTTTAATCTGAATATATTTTGCACAAAAGTATGCAATGAGACGGAATCAAAACGTGTTTTATGTTTCACACAAATACATTTATTTTTTTTAAAAAAAGTATCCAAAAATGATAAAAATCCCCCTTTTAAAAAACCTACAAAAAAAAAAACAGAAAGCAATAGCAAATTAAAGAAAGAGGAGAGAAAAACAATAACAAAAAAGGACAACCAACTGTCTAAATAGGTCACACAATTCAATGTCAGTTCAAAACAATGTCACATCTTTAAAATGTTCTAAATTTTTTTAAAAGTCTAGAAACCATGCCTGGTGCAAAACAACAACAAAAAAAAACCAAATTGTGTCCTTGCTTTTTTTTTTTTAATATACATATATGATTGGTTGATGGATGACAGTGAGTACAATTAATTAGTGTAAAGGCTTGCCTCCAGAAATTGTGGGTGCTTCAATCACTGGAGGTTTTAAAGAAAAGATTGGACAGCCCCTTATCCGGAACGGTATACTTATTTATTTATTTATTTATTTATTTATTTATTTATTTATTTATTTATTTATTTATTTATTTATTTATTTATTTATTTATTTATTTATTTATTTATTTATTTATTTATTTATTTATTTATTTATTTATTTATTTATTTATTTATTTATTTATTTATTTGGGTTTGTATGCCGCTCCTCTCCGGGGACTCGGAGCAGCTAACAACATATATATAACAGAAAATACAATATAAAAACCCAAACAAGATATCTAAAAACCAATTAAAAACACACACACATTCAATGCAACAATCAACTACAATCATCCCCAGGCTTGCCGGCAAAGATGAGTTTTTAGGTTTTTCCGGAAGGCCGGGAGAGTTGGAGAAACGCGGACTTCAGGAGGCAGTTGGTTCCAGAGGGCGGGTGCCACAACAGAGAAGGCCCTCCCCCTAGGGCCCGCCAGACGACACTGTTTCGCTGACGGGACCCGGAGGAGGCCAACCCTGTGCGCTCTCACCGGTCGTAGAGAAGTATGTATACAGTTTCCTGCTTGAGCAGGGGAGGGGGTTGGACTAGAAGACCTCCAAGATCCCTTCCAACTCTGTCCCTTCTGTTTTGTTGAAGGAAAAGTCTTCATCATGGTTCAGTCCAAGCTGGGAATAAACAACATGGTGACTGCTTTAGAAAGAAGGTTGCAGTTTAGTGAAGAGGAGAGCCAGACAAAAGGATGGCTCTGGAAGAAAAGAGAGTGAGCACATGTAGGGAGTGGGTTGTTATACCCCCTGGAGTCTTTTTTTGGGTGGGGAGTTATTCCCGTGGCATGAATTTTGACCTGAGTCTGAGTGTGCCCTTTGTATCTGTGGGTTAATCCTATTATGTCCTGTTTTAGAGTTTGGGTGAGGTATGTAGATTTTAGGTGTCTTTGTCTTCTTAATCTTCTAGCTGGAGGCCTCCAACCTTCCTGGATTATTTACATCTGCATTTCTACAGAGCTGGTTTCTGCTTGGGGGAGGGAGACTTGGGGTTATTAAGAAAAAAATCTGGGCATGCTTTTCTGCCTCTTTAAGATCCTTTGAGGAAACATATTTCCTTCTCTGGGGGGGGGGACTGATTTCCCACAGTTTGTTTATAGCCACCTACCTGGCCTACAATTCAGAACCCCTCTTTTACACCCCCATACCTGAGTCAGCTCAGCTGGCATTTGGAGTCATGCATTCCAAATAACCTGCCAGCTCTCTCAAGCTAGTTATTTACATTTGCAGAATTCTTCTTATCAGGCTTTTAATTATGGTGGTTGCATTTCTTTTGGGAAGCAGGCCTGGGTCGGAGCACGTGGAAGAACCAGCCCGGAGCGAGCAGCTGCCACATGTAATCCACGCCCATTCACACCCCAATTTCCTGGGCGCCACAGAAGTCATCCAACTGGTTCTAAAACTCCTGTTTTCAATCCTCGTCTTTGAGGATGGGGGAGACTATAGCTGCTTCAGAGTCAATATCAGCAGGTGATGGATGGCTGTGATTGCTCTGGGGATTAATATTCTTGTCCAAACTGAGATGCTCAAAGCAAAACCCAACACAAGAGAAACACTGCAACACATCAAAGCACCTTTATAAAAAAAACAGAGGTTAAGTCTGCACAACATGCATTGCCACTCAAAGAATAGAATAGAATAGAACAGAACAGAACAGAACAGAACAGAACAGAACAGAACAGAACAGAACAGAACAGAACAGAACAGAACAGAACAGAATAGAATAGAATAGAATAATAGACTGGACAAGACTAGACTAGACTAGACTAGACTAGACTAGACTAGACTAGACTAGAATAGAATAGAATAGAATAGAATAGAATAGAATAGAATAGAATAGAATAGAATAGAATAGAATAGAATAGAATAGAATAGAATAATAGACTAGACTAGACTAGACTAGACTAGA